>SMLS01075291.1:0-30646 GCA_004785975.1 Popillia japonica
ACAATATGTGCATATCATAACTAATATAGTAGTCATTTTATTTGCCAACTAGCTACTAGCATTACTAAAGCATAAATGTACAATCATTCAATCTTCGACAGAAAAAGGCTTACGAGGGTGGTTTGCTAATTAACTTGGTTTGTTATGAAAGAAAACAATTTGAGTTCAACAATCGAAGTTCAACGCACGTGACCCAACCCTTCTTCAGCTTCGCGATGCGTTCACGGAAATGAATTTCTTCGATGCTTTACCAGAAAAGTTTTTCGTTTCGGGAATAGACGGTAGCCCGAGGAAACTAGATCTGACGAATACGCAGGATGCGGAAGCAGGTGAAATCGTAGCTCGGCCAATTTTTGCTGAGCGGCACGGCTTGAATGCACGGGGACAGTGTCATGGTAAAACAAGGTTTTTTTCTTGGCCATCCCCGGGCGTTTCTCTGTTATTGCCGCTTCTAATCGCTCCAAAAGTGATGCATAGTATTTTCCTGTAATGGTTCTTCCCTTTCCAAGGTAGTCAATTAGGAGATTTCCCTTACGTCCCAAACAACTGATATCATGACCTTTCCAGCAGATGGAACGCATTTCGCTTTTTTCGGAGCCTATTTGACATGAGCAATCCATTGGCTCGACTGCTGTTTTGTTTCTGGGACATAGTGGTGTGTCCGTTGTCACAAAACGAGAAACGAACTTGCAAATTTTCGACAGATATTCGCATGCAGATTCGTTTTTACCTTTGAGTGAGTAAACGCGGCACCCATCTTGCGCACAGTTTCTGCATGTGCAATTCTTTATGCAAAGCGAAGTGACTCTCTCAGTTGAGATGCCTGTGGCTTCCGCTAACACGCTCACTTTCACTCGTCTATCGGCTTAAATCAAATCGTCGACTTTATCTCGGGTGTTTATTTCGGGTGTCACAGCGGATTTGGGGGCTCCAGGACGTGATGCATCTTTCATGCATGTTCTGCCGCGAATAAACTCATTTACCCAAAGTCGAATACACTCATAAGAAGGAGCTGAGTTACCCAAAGTAGGTAAAATCTTCTCATGAATTTCCTTCCTCCCGAATCGCACCACGAATTCCAACTTTATGTATTGTCGCTATTGCTCGAAAGACTTCTGTTTAAGTAATTGTCAAACAACAAATTACTGCAACTGTCAGAATGACGTAAGACGAGAGGATATTAACTCACAGTTATGACACTTTATGACTACATATACAGATTACTTTTGCGGCCTCTATTAGTGTGGGAACCAAGTTAATTATCAAACCACCCTCGAACATATTGATAATCGCGTTACATTTCGGTAGTATTTAATTTGTCTCCTATATATTCTGTTATAATCTATTCCCAGTAAATAATAATGGTTATTTATCATTTATCATTAACATTTATTATGTAAGAGTTTTCATTTAATTGTTTTTCGATTTTGCCTTTCTTCCAAGTTCGGTCTTGTTCCGGTTAATTTGTACTACTACTGGCTGTCCTATTTTAAAATCCGGTAATTTTCTTGTGTTTTTGTCGTAGTTGAGTTTGGTAATTCTTTTCTTTTGCTTTATTCTTTCTTCTACATCTGTTGTTATTTTATGTTTATAGTTTTGTATGGATGTTGGAATGCCAGTTCGTGTTTTTCTTGCAAAAATTCTCTGTGTCGGACTGTATCCAATAGCGTTCGGAGTATTTTTTACATGCAAAAGACTGTACCAGAGATCTTCTCTGCTTTCATTAGACTTTTTAATTAAGTTCTTGGCTATCTTCACTGTTGATTCAGCTTTCCCATTTCCTTGTGGATGATGTGGGGAAGATGTCACAAGTTGAATATCCCATTTCCGGCAAAATTCTTTAAATTCGTAGGAAACAAAATGTGTTCCATTGTCCGTACATATTCTAGATGGAATACCATGTTTGCTAAAATTCCATTTACAACATTTAATAAGTGATTCAGGTCTTAAATCCTTTAAGATATCGAGTTCGAAGTAATCTGAATAATGATCTACTGTTACCAAAAATTTGCTCGATTTTCCTTCAAAATCCGTTGTAAAGACATCCATCGAGACGTACTGAAATGGGTAAACTGGTATTTCGTGACTATTCATTGGTACTTTCTGTTGGTTATCAGAGTATTTTAAACAAATACTGCATTCCTTGATTTTATTCTTAATATCGTTTGTTATGCCTGGCCGAAAAAAGATTTGATTTTGCTAAGTTTAATGTAGCATTTATTCCATTATGACTGGTATGTACTTTATCTATCATTGTTCTTAATTTGTATGGTATAAGTACTTGGTCACCTCTATAGATTATTCCATCCTGTATTGATAGTTCATGTTTATATTGATTATATATCTTGATCGCAAAAAGTAGAATATTTTTATTCTCGGGCCAACCTGTGTTTATATACTTCATCAATGTTTGTAAATCAGGGTCTTTGTTGGTTTCCTCCTTTATTTCCTTCATTCTTCTACTGGTTACGTTTAGGTATTGACTTTACTTCGTTGATTATTTTAAAAATGTGGGCTTCTTTATTCTCTTCAACGTCTGTGTACTGTAATGGAGCTCTTGATAAGGCATCTGCTACTTTATTGTCCTTGCCTGACACATAAGTTATTTTCAGGTCATATCTTGGTAAAAGCATTAACATTCTTTGTAGTCGCTTCGGAGTCTTTAGCAGTGGTTTTTTAAATATATTGATTAGTGGTTTGTGGTCTGTTGTTACCATAATTTGGTTTCCTACCATTAGTTGGTCAAATCTTACGCACCCAAAAACAATTTCTAATAGCTCCGTTTCAATTTGGGCAAAGTTTTGTTCAGATTTTGTCAGAGCTCTGTTTGCAAAACCAATTATACCAATTATACCAATTGTTTTGGTATGCTGCTACACCCAAACCATACCCACTTGCGTCGCATTCTAAAATAATTGGTTCGTTAACGTTATAATATTTTAAAGTATTTATATTTGAAATAATCTTCTTTATGTTGTTAAATTCTTTTTCTGTTTCTTGATTCCAGTTCCATTTTGTTTCATTATGTGTTAGCAGTCTTAAATTATTAGTTGCTTGACTCAAGTTCTTTATGTATCTTCCTAAGTAATTTACCATTCCTAAATATCGTAGTAAGCTTTTCTTGTCTTCTGGTCTGGATTGCTTCGACTTTGCTGTAGTCTGGGTTTAGTCCATTCAAAGTTAAGTAACGGCCATAAAATTTTACTTCATTTTTAGAAAGTTTAAGTTTGTCTTTATTTAATTTACAGTTGTTTTCTTTCACTCGTCTTAATAGATTTTCTAAATTTTCATTATGTTCTTTGATTGCGTCTAATTCTGTATCTCCAGTTCCATAAATTATTATGTCATCTGCTAATACTTTAATTCCTTTGAGTCCTTGTAACAAATTTTGCATTTTTAGTTGGAATATTTCTGGAGCCGATTTTATTCCAAATGGTAATCTCTTCCAGCGGTATCTTCGATAAAGAGTCTAAAACGTCGTCAATTTACTACTTTCTTCATTTAGTTTTATCTGCCAAAAGCCTTTCTTTGTGTCTACAATGGAAAACACTTTTGCCTTGCCTAATTCAGGTAGAATTACATCTAAATTCGTAAATTGCATATTAGGCCTTTTAATAGCTCTATTTAATGGAATTGGGTCTAAGCAAATCCTGAAACTCTCTTTCTTTCTTACTATGAGGATAATAGAGGTTCATGGTCTACATCTACTACCACGAATTTGATGTCATATTTTCTATTTTTAACCTTACATCTTAAATAAATTTCTCCAATAAGTGGTATTTTTGATCCACCAAAACCTTGTAATTTGTGATTCGTTTTACTAATGACTATGTTCTCGCCAAAGTTTTTCTTGAGGATGTCTTTTCCAATTACGCAGACTGTTGCTCCTGTGTCCAATTCACATTTGATGTTCTTCCATTGTTTGTTTACCCAAAATTTTATTTCGGCTAGAACACCTCCACCTTGCTTCGACTTATCTATGATTTTGTCTATTTTATATACCTCTTCTTCAACTTCGGAATCTTCTGAATCATCACCTTGGTTTATTTTCTTAGCTCTGGATTTATGTTTGCTGCTTACAGCGCCTTTTTTTGTATAGTCATTCTTAGTATGCTTCTTTTTGCAAATTTTAGCAAAATGATTCTTGCCTTTGCATATTTTGCATACCTTACCATACGTTGGACACTTTCCTTTTACGAATTCATGTCTATCACCACAAAATAAACAATTCCTTGTATTTGTGGATTCCTTGGAACGTATTTTATTTACCCTTTCATCTGTGTCCTTTATGTCTAATAACCTTCTATTTGTAATCTCATCGATTCTGCACATGTCGATTGCTGTTTCTAAAGGTAGGTCCGATGTTGCCATTAGCCGCTTTCTTAAATCTTTATTGATTATTCCAATACGATTCTATCTCGCAGTAAATATGTTTCAAAATCTCTGAATTCACATTTTGCTATTCATTTTTGTAATTTTAGTAAATATTCGTCAAAACTGTGGTTTTCTTGGTTGCAGCTGTTAAACATTGCTCTGTCATAAATAACATCCTTTTTGCTACTCAGTTTTTTTCTTATGGCTTCAATGACTGTATCTATGTGCCGTTGTTCTTCTGCTGTTAATTGAAAACGATTGTATTTAGTAAGGGCATTGCTACCTAATGCAGTAAAAAACGTTTTTATTTTCTTATCTTCATCAGAAGACGGCCACTTGTCCATATCACTAGCTACCATATAGTCCTTCCAACTAAGAACACAGTTTTCGAAATTTTGGGAAATATCTCCTCTTTCAATGTCTAATGGTGCTGGCCATGGAATATTTATTGTATTCGTTTTAGTACTTTGTAATTGTTCGCTTAATAATTTGATTGCTTTAGCTTGTTGCTCTATTAGTGCAGCGAGCATCTCATTCGGAATAGCCATTATGTTTTACTACTTGGTTCAGTACCACCTCTACTCCCTTTATCTATTATATAAAGATTCACCAACTTCTTGTCTATTTTATGAAGACTTTAGCTAGGTTGATAACCAGTAACACCTGACACCATGTTATAATCTATTCCCAGTAAATAATAATGGTTATTTATCAAATAATCTTAAATAATATAATAATAGATAGGGATAGATCTGTCAAACTGTCTATATTTCAAAACTAACTGAACATTGTCCGTTACATCTTATGTCTAGCGACATCTATCAATAAGCTAGAAAACATAAATAAAATAAGTAATTTTATATTTATTACAACATATTCCATTACAGAAAGTGGACAAAATGTTTTTGTTTAGAACAAGACTCACAATCAGTTGAAGATGATAAGCTATCCGACCGACTGACTAAAATATAACTCTTCAACAGGTTTCACTTGTAGACAAAAATTCCCTACCTTAATCGCTTTAAAGAGCGTAATATAACTGGCAACAGTACAGTATGTGTCTTTGTTGCACACATTGATAAACAGTAGACGTGAAAAACGTCAAAAATATGACAAAAGATATTTCATTTGTACGTAACAATGCCCGTATATATTGTGACCATGGCGCAAGCTACTGTCTGCGAATCCGACTTTCAAGAACAGGAAAATCTTCCTTAAAGTGCGGACATGGTGGCTCGTAGTGGTATTGCTGAGTTTCTAATTTACTAAGGATCCCACAGGGATGTCGTCTTAAATAAGATTCTATTTTGTGAGTGAAATAGTGCCTTTTGTATTGAAAGAGATTTAACGTCTACAAAAACAGTTTTTAATAAATTTGAAAGGTAACTTTATCAGTTAGATAGCTTCTAAGCCACAGATTACGTTGCAGGGAGAAATAAAATTTATATGTATTTCTGGTGGCTATTGCGACTTTCTAAGCAGTATTAATTGTCAAGGCTACTCCAATCAACAGACATTACCCTATCTCCGGTCATCTGCTCTTACTACGTAGACTATTCAGATTTTCAATGAATATACTTATGTACCAATAACTGAGAAACGAGTACCTACAAATTACAATCCCACAGTAAACATCTTCGGTAGGCAAGAAAGAATACGAAGACACAATAACTGCAGAAAACAAGCTCGAATATTTATGAAACCGTGTGAAAGTGTGACAGTGATACCGTTTTGGGACTACTTCTGGTTGCCATAACCTTCTGGCTTCCGTTACCGACGCGACGTTTTCCTGCCGAGCAAGATATTTACATTGATGGCTAACCATCGGTATGCAGTTCTTTATTATTTTTTTATTTCGTGTTTTATTTAATTTTATGTTTGCATTGTATACATTACTATGTCGCAATCAAGTCCCCCTCATAATAAAAGAATTTTTGTTTTAAATAACGCTATCTTTTCTAAATTTTGTTTAAAGTACCACAGAAATTTAGTTATTATTTGTATCAATACTTTTCGCAAAAAGTCTAGCAAATTGTTTCAGTTACATCTTTACTTTCATTTATTTAGCTCCAACTTCAGTAAAACAATATAGAAAATTCGGAAAAGGATAACTATGCACATAGTAGATATTATTTCCAATGACTTACTTAAAAAACTATTCTGAACAATTGCAACCTTAGTTACCGTAATTATTATCTGATTGTATTTGATACACAACCTACGATATCTAATCGTACAACATAAAATATTACGTATACCTACGTGTGAATATAAAAAAAGAATTTCGTGATAATAAATCGATAAAAAATGTTTCGCTATAATTACACCTAAAAATATTAATTTTTACCGCTAATTACATCAAATAAACGATACGTATTGTTTTTAACGAATACTGAAATGACATGTACATACATACATTCCTACTTCTATTTACAAGGTACATAAAAACTAGTAAAACATTGTTTCGTTAGTCGCCCCATTATGTTACACCCACGAGTTTGCCGGCTATAATTAGAAACAACGCACTTAATATTTTATTCTAATAATAATAAAGCTTCTTTCCAATAAATGTTACACATCCCTATACACCTACGGATAGTTGACTAACGTTAATAATAGAAAATAAATTTAAGAGAGTCTTCTACTCTTGCTCTACTAGAAATCATGCACAAATAATATTCTCGTGTATACTTAATTCCAGTTAAATAGTAAGGTATAAAACGATGATCTCGAATACTTAAATAACAAATTAGAATATCGAGCTAACTGTTTTCTTTATCTCGCCATAACAGTATGAGCAGATAAATAAAGCGATCAACTAGGTATATTAAAAGTATGTTTCGTCGGCAGCATGTTCATTAGATAAAATATAAGATAAATAATGATTACCTTAGCCAAAAGTCGATGCACACAAGCTAATGAATATGTTCAAAAAATCTACAATGATACGAAATTATCTTTACTAAATTGCACGACTACTTTCCTGATAAGCAGAAAAATTTCTCGTCTCTTTTGCGATAGCTCAGAGAGGAGTAAGATCGGATCTGACCAATCCCTCACAAAAATGTAGTTCTTCAAACCTATGTTTTACATGTGTTCCAATTTTGAAGCAAGTGGCAGACCTTAACATATAACCCCAGCAATTCGATAAATACATAGCATAATATTATAAACCATCATTTTTTTTATGAGAATTTATTAGCTTCATTAAAGAAGAATTATACCTTACAATCAGTCTCTTTTCTTTTTTCTTCTCATTTTTACATCCTGTTTCAAATTCAATTGCAAATGTATGAAGGTGTTTCGTATTCGATAGAATTTGAAAAAAATATATCTATAATTGATTTAAAATTCTGAAGCATGTGTACTTTTAAATAAATTATTTTATATAAAAATTAAATACAACCGTTTAATTTCGAAACGTTAAAATGACCGCTGTGAATATGTTTGTATGTCTAGGTTTTATCGCAAAACATAATCAAATGTAATAATTAAACCGTTATCATTATCAAACTACATACATATATCGCCTTAAAAGTAAACTACAACTACAATATATAAACAGGAAATTGAGATGGTCACGATAATGTAGATGAAATAATCTTTCCATTCAGAGTGGTTGTTCAATCGGCACAGTAAATGTTTATAGGAAGTAAGACTCTAACTCACCACAAACATTTATGTTTATAGAGAACTAGTGTTAATAGAGTTAAGTACTCTACTAGCTATTATTCAGTATTATTTACTATTAATATTAATAGATTTACAAGGTTTTTTCTCTAAAATAGTCTCAAATGGTATATTTGAAATGAATTAATATACCTAATCGTTTATTTTCGTTTTAAACAAGTAAACTTTTTTCAGTAGCCCGTGCTGCAGGCTACTAAAACTTTTAAAGATTTCCAGATAAGCTATTTGCTCTTCAAATTTCAAGTAGCAAATATTAAGTAAGCATAAACACTGTCCTATTGAAATTTTTATTTTAACAATTATAGAATATTTAACTGCAGCTATAGAAAACAGAAAATGTCCAAAATATGAAGAAATAACCTAAAACAAGTAATGAACCTACCTGAGAGATTAATATATTCTTTTAATATGTATTGCAGTTACAACGTATGTTGAAGCCGCTATGATATTATACAGATACACACATACTGCACAAATTTAAAACTTTGTTAATAAGATATTTATTTAATTTTTACACTACACCGTACAAATTTTAAAAGAATACTTAAATTTTTTAAGTACAATGTAGTAAAACAAATTTGTAATATTTAATTTATCTTAATATTGTATATACGAGAGATGTACTATCATGGACAGGTAGAATGTCCGGGTATACGGAGAGCATGTTGCGCTCCTGATACAATATCGATTGTGCCGTCAAGCAAAATTTATCAGGAGCGCTCCGTACACCCGGACAGTCTATCTGTCCATGACTGTACCTACAGTATTTACTGTCCGTAGTATAGTAGGCGTTGAAATAAACACTACAGAACACTATTCATTCGCCGTTTATTGTCAAACAAGTGCCAAACTTTAGTCGTCGTGTAGTTGTAATTGTTAAAAACTTGTCTTGAGTTAAAATAGAAGCTGATCAAAGATTTTGAAAATTGGAAAAAAAACGATTATTCTCGCTGTCATTAAATACATATATGACGCGCCTTGTGGTGAAGAATTGGTATCGGGAATTGAAATTACTATTTGGGACTTGAAAACGTGTATGTGGTGCAAGATGGGTAGCTCAAATGTTGACATCCGAAAAAAAGTGAGAGAAAGTCACGACTTCAGCTACGAATCTAAAATATTTAACGCTGATCCAGTAACACATTTAAATCGCTTTATTATTGTTAATGAAACCTTAGTTTACCACTTCAATCTCAAGTCCAAAGCAAAGAGTGACGACATTGAGAATTTCCACCACCACAGAAGTTTATGGTCCAGCCCTAGGCGGGTAACATTATGGCCAATTTTATTAATTAACTACCCGGAACGAGGACACACAGTCACGGGCCAGTAATACGCTACACTAATTAACCAACTTCGTGATTGCAATACAGATTTCGAGCTGATGGACCACCCACCATTCTCACCTGACTAGCTTTTAGTGATTTTTATTTATTTCCAACACTTTTTTTGAAAAAGGTGTAGTAACTATGTTAGAATTTATATGGAATAAGTGTCCACATCTGCAGGATAACTATCTTGAAAAATAATATTGTTTTATATGTTAGGTACAATAAATACTGCCCATCCCTCGTACTACGTCAAGGCAGTTTAACTGAAGTGTTAGCGGAAGCCAATTATTCGTAGATTTCAATAACTTTATTCTTTATATCGTGAAAGTAAAACAACGGGTGAAACATTAAGTGTAAACGTGCAATATTAAACCATTTACTGATAATTTCACATAACATTTCGTTTATTCTATATAAAGAATAATATTTTGATATACGAACTTGTTATTTCTATGCAGTTTGTTTTCGATATATAAAGCAATAAAAACAAGTCACTAAACTCTACACAACACTTTTTAAATGGTTAAAAATAAAATTTAGCGACCTAAGACTTGAATTCAGTCCAAGAAAAGCGAATGTAAATCTAACCAAGTAATATGTACATATATTGAGTGACAAGAAGCGTTGCCCCGTTATAATTCTGCTTTAACTACATATGTACCATGTGAGCAAAAGTTATTTATTAGATAAAGAATTGCCATGATTAAAAAACTACTGGCTTTGATAGGTTCATTTTTTTGTTAATGTTAAGTAAACGTCAATTTCGATTTAGAGTTTTATCTGGCAGGAATTAAATGTCAGTTTAGATATAAATCTTTCCTCAACATGGTATTTTCGCAATTACATAAGCAATTCATTATTGAATCTTATTTTCGTAATGAAAATCCTGGAAATGGAGAATGGAGATACAATACTGTAGTTTTCCTGGTTTAATATCGACAACAGTGTCGTGATTTTGCGTTCGTGGAAGCTGACTTTTTCAATATAGTCCGGCATTGTGTGCGATTGGTCAGAAAAACAGAAAGTATAACACATAAGACCGGTAGTGGTAAGCCAATAAGTCGTACAAAGTAAACTATTAAAAATGTCCCAGAAATTACTAACACACCAACAACATCTTTGCGAAGAGTTATACAACAAGTTCCCATATCATATCATGCAGAGCAATTTTAAGAATGGACATTGTTTTAAAAATTTATTGAACAACAATGACAATTTGACATTTTTTGCAGATGACACGTGGTTTTATTTGTCAGGGTATATCAATTCAGAAACCATGAGAATGTGGAGTGTTGAAAGCCCTAACATATTTCGTGGGTCTCCGTTGCATTCCCAGAAAGTTGGGGTGTGGATTCATGTTTCTCGTAGACGATTGATACTCATACAATTCTTTGAAGGAATCATCAATGCCTAAAGATATCGAGACAACATCTTACAACCTTTCATAAACCAACTTCACGAAGACAAGCTGCAACAGGAATACTTCCAACAAGATGGTGCCACTTCTCACACGACTTTGTTGGCGATAGTCTGATCAGTTTACGTTCTGAACCTGAATTCCCGCCAAGACCACCAGATTTGACTATTGTATATTACTTGGCTTTTCCACATTTGAAGAACATCATTTTTAAAATACCAATTCTGTGTTGCGAAACCGAATAATTGAAGAATGTGCCAATATGACGACCGAAATGCTCTGGAACCCTTTGGAAAATATGAAAAGGCGGTGTTTTCATGAAAATGGTGACCATTTTCAACGTCTCGTGTAATAAATTGATAAACCATAAATACACCCATAGCTACAAAGCATTGCATTTGGAATAATTCTAAGCTCGACGACATAAGTATTGTTACAATTTATTTAACAAGCTGATGAGCTTAAATAACCTAATATACTTTCAAATAGTGGCAATGAATTAAAGACACACGATACGTTCTAAAGCAACCTTTTATCTAAAAAATTCTGCTCATATGACGCATTTACTCATATCATGCTCATATATGCAGTTTACCAATCATACTACGGGTTACCCGCCCATGGGCACATCATTACATCATATGTATATCATAAATAGCAGTAAAAACTAAAAACTATGCAATAATATTCTTTACTTGATAAACGGAGAAAAATGCAGCAGGCTATCTTCTGTAGAATACAAAAATATGAGTCAATAACAGGAAAATGCATGCGAGATTTATTTGAACTCTCATATTTAAAACAGAATTTGGCGAAAAAGAAAACGGAATGACCAGAATATCTAGTTAATACATAAATCAATATTCATTGTTCCTAGAACACTTTTTATGCAACCCATAACTGCAATATATGTACTTTGTCTCGCTTTAAAAGATGTACAAACCAGTACATAGATAAATATGTACATTTGGAACAAAATGATAAAATGATGATAAAAAATGATAAAAATATTTACGAAAAAAAAAGAATTCTAAGGAAAGCTTTATACATTGACCAATATTTATTGGTAGTTGAAAAGTAATTATATTCCTCGGTTTAGTTTTATAAAATGTGTATGAAACAATTTAAGTCACTTAAATTTATAATTATTATTATTTATAAGTTCAGCCTTATTTGTCTTCCGGAGTATATTAATCTATCAATCAATAATCATTTTATAATTTGGTTCGTTTATGACCAGAATAATCACGAAAAAATAAACATAAAAAATTGCATAATAAAAGTTCTACCTTGTCTGCCTATTTGATCTAGTTGAATTGAAAGTTTATGCAGTTCAGAAGCACCATATTTTTATATACAAATAAAGGTATGCAAGTCGATAGATTCAGTATTTTTCTGAACGAAACAAGTTTCTACTCTATTTGACAATATTTTGTAAATATCATAAGTCCACGGAAACTATTAGAGTATCATATAAACAATAGTGCATAATATAAAAATACTAAAATAATAGAACTACTATTATACATACATACTATTATACATATCTTACCGATATGAATGAATACAAATTAACGACGTGATTTACCTGAAACAAAACAAAAACAAATTAAATTATTGAGATAACCTTGTCCCGTTATTACATAATTTACGACGGTAGTGATATGTAATCAATGATCCCATTGTTACTGGAGATTATATTAACATAGCACGACTTTAAAAATAAGTGATTCACAGAATTTACAAATACTGCATTTCGGTGATAGATTTATTGATTATACATATAAAAACTGATAGCAATGCAAAATATTTAGGTAGGTATGGAATACGTAAATATGTAATTGTTACGCTTGCCTAAACTGCACAAATTTCGTAAATCCAGCAAATGTACAAAGTATGTGAATAAAACAGCCAATGTGCCCATTTCATACAATTATATAAAAGTATACACTCTGTTCAAAAAAATGCGGATAAACTGCAGGTAGAGCGATTTTCCGAGTCGATAATTTTATTTGAAAAAAGGTGTACGGTCCTGGCTTTAGCCAAACGAGGTTATCAAATCTCAAAATGTATGACAAGCATTTAGAGAAATTCGGAAAATTTACCAATGAAAAATCATTATAATGAAATTTGAAAGTGTAACTATGCAAAATCCATAGACGTTGCCAATTGCCTATACTAATACTTCTCCTTTTAACAGTTCTTCAGCGGCATTTTTCTAAAGTAAATACATACATGTGACAACGTACAAAAGAGTTACTGAAATTAAATAATGGTTATCAATTTTTGACGTTTTTGAAAATGACAATTTGTATGTTCAAACTAATTGACGTATTGTGTCATTGTTACAGGTGTAGAATGTTAATGTTTACTTTTGGAGAATATGCTGATATGTAGGTACATAGTATTCGGATTTTGCAACGGCAATGCAAACGAGGTATGTAAAAGCAAAATACCAATACCAAGTACGGTACCCATAACGGCGAGAGCCATCGACCAATACATTGCGACGACTGGATCAGCGACTTACAATTAAAGAAACTTGCACATTTACACCCAAACAACACAACAGCGGTAGACCTAGAGAGAGTCAACAGTGCAATTAAAAAGACAAATAATAAATATTGAATAAAAATTGAATTCTGTCGATGAAGATCCAACATCCAGCACAAGACAAATGGCCCGGGAACTCAATATTTGTAGTAAAGCCACAGGACATTTTGTACTATAAGAGATTCTTTTGCATCCATCTCATGCTCGAAAAGTGCAACCCTTGTAAAGTGAGATTCAAAATGATTGTCGTAGTAAAGAAATTGTCTTCCGGAAAAATGTATCTATAGTTCTTACCATTTTAATGAGTGAAGTTACCTACATACAAATTTGATACACTGAATTAATTTTCTTGATATTTTGTGACATTGGCGTTAGTGTTGTAGGTAGTTCCTTTTCTTTTATTTGCTACTATCTACGGGCATAAAATTGACAATCTTTTTGAATCTCACAGTACATTAATCATAATGTGCAGAGAAGTATGTTCTGCAACAGTATTTTAGAGAGAATCCGAGTCAAAAGTTATTGCATGTTCTCTGGAGCGATGCATGATTATGTACCAGATATAGGTTTTTTTTTAATAACTTTAATATTCATTTTTGAGCGGACGAAAATCTAAGGCAGTTAGAGAAATTGGACATCAGAGAAAGTTTTCCACAAATGTCTGGCGTCGGATTTTAAATCAAGTTATTGGACGAATATTTCTCCAAAAGGCTAAATAAAATTGAGTACCTAAATGTGTGACCTGCTTATAATGCCCGAATTTCGAGAGTGGTTGATCGTAAACTTTCCGAATCGGTGAATGGGGTATAATGGAGCAAAAAAGGCCAGCAAGATATCCCGATATTAATTTTGTTGACTTTAAGTCTGTAAGTTTAGTTAAGTTTTCTTTTTCTTTTATCCGTGGCGAGTGCAACTACAGCTGTATTGCTCGTCGGTCAAATTATCATTCCATTATTGTAATATCTCCAACAATGCCCATAAAAGCTCCTTCATTCGAAAATTGTAATAGGAAAAACATCTTATTACATTAATTACGAATTTAAAGGTTTTCCTTGTATATTCGTAGATTACGTTTTAGTAACTACTACGTCTTCAGGTTTTTATAGGTCAATCTAAGTACTTATACTGTTGAACACAATATATGTATATGTTTAAGTGCTATGGAGAAAATATACATAAATTAAATACCTATAATGATTACAGTTTGCTCTTGTTCTTGTTAATGAAGAACGCTATCTACGACGTAGTATAACGATTAATATGTAGTTTCAACATTACATGTGTCGAAATTTATCTATGGGAGTACGTACGAAGGCTATTACCTATACTTAGCGTTTGCGCATTGAGCACATAAAAGCATTTTCAACATAAAGCGCGATACTTCTATCTAAATATTTATATTATTTATGGATTCCGTAAACGCTAATCACAAAATCTAACGCGGTATACCCTCAATATCATCTGGCCATGACCACATCCTTGTAAAGTCTGCGACGTCACTTCAAGGCCGTTACTGAATATTAAAGTATAGTAGAAGCGAGGATATTGCAGCGACCGTAACATCGATCCACCCTCGCTAACATTATTTTTAAAAATTAGCAGGCGCTACATCTTTAATATATAATTGAAAGTATGTAAACATGTTTAAATTAACATTTCATAATACTACATTCCACAATAACAAAATTGCAATATTTAATGTGATGATTGCAATTCTGCAACAACAGTCTTTGCAAAATAATAAAATTTTGAATTTCTGGTAATGTTTTTAGAACGTTAGTTAATTTTTGCATCCGTAGTATAACCATCTACAGCATGACAGCAAACCAACGCAGTTATTATTACGCAAAGAAAGATTGCGCCAAGCCACAAGATCTAGTATCAATTTAAAAGAAATATGTGAAATTTCGAGTTCGAAATTTATTAGAATTGCGTTTTCATATATGTATTATCCTCTTAAACCACATTCATAAATCATGTTAGATACTTAGCTAAATACTAAATAAATTAGCTAAATATTTGTATTTCTGTGGAACACTTCAAAATTAGGATGTGCTAATTTAGCGCTTATCAGATAGTTTTATTGACACGATATCCGAACTACTTGATGATGCATATGCTTTTCCGGGTATTTTTCGAATATTTTCCAGCTATGTGCAATGCGACTCCAGGTAACCGTGGTCCAACTGGAGTAGCACTCTCTTTATTTTTTTATCCGTATTGATATACTATTACTTGATTTATTTATCGTCTTAATTTACATATAAATTCTGTGTAGGAATTACGGGAAAAATCGGTAATCTTTGGCTAAAAATCCGAGAGACGCATAGTAACTAACAAGCGGGTAGGTAACAATCAGGCTTCAAACATTATTTAAGTCCTTATGCAATTTTTACGAATTAGTTTTAATCGCTGCAGCATGAACCTAACAGCAAATTACAAGCATGCATTACTGATGTGTCTAACCATTTGTTCACGTCTTATATTTTTCTTTTTCCGTGGCGTTTCTCTTTGTATTAAAATTCCATAGCTTTTTGACACAATTTTGACATTTAAAAAAATGTGTCCTAGTTTTACTCTATATATTCTTATAATAAAAAGTGCCACGTAGGAATCGTCTACAAATAAATCAACCTTTGTACGGCATCTTCAAATACTTCTGATAACAATATGTATAAGTCCCCATATTTTCCTCAAGGACTGCTCTTGAAAACATTTTCTCTCCTATATACATAAGTTTATCTTTTGATAGGACCAACAATAGTTTTTGTTTTTGAAGAACACTTGATTTTAAAAATTGCTTGCAAAAAATGTATATGTATGTATATTGATTACGGTTTGATATAATATACAGTAGGTACCTGTAGCATAAATGAAATACAGTGGGCCCCGCTTAATGTGGTCGCGGATAATGTTATCACTCGCTTAATGTTATCGTTTTCAGCACATACGAAACGCTCGTATACGAATATGTAGAAATAGTTTCGCATATAGTTATCATGGGCTCGGTTACTGTTATCGGATATTTTGCAAAAACAAAAAGACGATCAAATCACACACGCCTACTATGTGTTCATACAACTCTTCTACGCTCTTCGGACCTTTTCAAAAAAAAAAATAAAAAGTAGAAACTGTATTGAAAACTTAGTGAAAAAGAAGTAAAATATCAATTTGAAGCGACAAAGCCGGGAAAAGACAGGGACGTAGAAAGAGTTTTTAAATTATGGTTTATCAGCGTACCTGAAAAAGATGCACGTGTAGATGGTCCGTTAATGATGGGAAAAGCTGAAGATCTTGCTAAGAAAATGGGCAAAGAAAATTTTGTCGCTACCAAAGGATGGTTTTACCGGTGGACGAAGCATCAAAACATAAGTTATAAGCGTATATACGGAGAAGAAGACCACGCCGACTTTCATGCAGCAGAAGAATGGATAGCAAATGAATGGTCAAAAAATATACACGAATATCTTTTCCCAGCAATTTATACAATGCCGCCGAAACTAGACTTCATTTCCGTGTTTTACCCAAACATATATATCTCTTGAATACTGAAAATGCGAAAGGCTTTAAAGTAGCAAAAGAGCGTGTTACAATTTTATGCTGTGCAAACATGATGGGTGATAAAGAAATGCTTTTGGTGATCGGTAAAAGTAAAAATCCGAAATGATTTAAGGAGACAAGAAGCTTGCCGATAGAATATTATCCAAATTCAAATGCTAGGATGATTTCCTGTTGATAATTGTACCCCACACGATATCAATTCAAACTTGGAAAATATTGAGATTATTTTTTACCAGCGAATACAACGTCTTTAATACAGACATGTGATCAGGGAATTATCCGAAATTTTAAATTTTATTATCGCACAGCAATTAGAGGCCGTATTTTGGAAAATTTGGTCGGAAAGTTGACATTGTTATCAAGTGAGTTGGCAAAAAAGACTTCATTATTGAATGCGCTGCGTATGATAGGTCATTCATGGGAACTAAAACTACCATTCGAAACTCTTTAAGGCATGGTGGACTTTCAAAAACTGACAATATGATACCGGAAGAAGCAAATACGGCTTTTATACTTATTATCTAAGACAGAAATCGTACATTAAAAGACCAAAAATTATACATTGTTTTAAGTGCTGGATATTGTTATCACCCGGTTATTATTATCAAAATTCCTCGGTCCCAATGCGATCACATTAAGCGGGGCCCACTGTATCTACAATTCGTATATAACAAAAAACACGTTTTTCTGAAAAGCTCTCGAATAAATTTTTATTTGCTTTGTTTTAGTGGACTCATGTGAGTTTTACAGTGAAAATCATGTAGGTTCTAGCAACAGTCGTCGCATTTTATTAACAACCCATAATTTTTATGATGAAACACGAAAGAATGTTTTTTTTTTCTTTTTATACTAGGATATAAAATTTAATTAGATTACCTTGAAATTTCTTTCAAAAAGGAACATTCAAAAACGACTTTACTATTAAGTATTATTACTGTCGTTATGACTACTTTTTATGTTTCGAACTATAGACAGAAAAGGCCTTTCAAGAACTTAAATGTGGTTAAAAATGTAGCAATGTTTCGTTTGTGGTTTAGTTTTTTAATTTTATTATTTTTCGTCTTATATAATAAAAATTGACATCTATTGACATCCATAGTTAATGAAATAAATGTTAGACACAGTAACGAACTGTTACAATCATACAAAAATCGATTGCACCTTAAACTAAAAAAAAAACATAATAAACTTTCCAGGTAATAATTTCAGTATGTATACAATTATTAGATTTCCAGTGTACATGATATTGCACATACATAAGTATGTATGTACCCACATTAACTAGTTAAGCAGAGCAGGAAACTACCATGCACTCTAGATCGGACGACATAGTAAGCCCATTCCTTTCACCATTTTACCAACTCAACGATTGTCAAATAGTTCCGTTACATAATATCAATTTCAGGAGTGTGATGTACTAGATCACCATCCATTTGACATCAGTTATAAAACATTCCAAGAAAATATAATAATAATAATAATAATAACATAATATTACAACAGCTTAAGAATGGGCTATTACATAAAGTTCGGTTACCCCATGGAAAAGTTGCAATTAAAAAAAAAAGTCAGGAGGTAGATGCGGAGCGGCAGGATAAACGAGGTACAAGAATATCGCTGGAGCAAGTAAATCAAGAGAGACTATACTACCACGAAGTACCTCCCAAACGAATTTTGCCCCAGACACTTCCCGACGGCGTTGCAACGATCGTGCGCCATACTCTTCAAACAGGGATTCGTAGTCAATACTTCTGGCAGGATACTGGTTATCCATTTTAAAAGAGCTCAGTTGGAGGTGGGTGTAGTGTGGTGCCCAGGCCATAGCTGCGTATTCCATTTTACTTACAAAGTTTTTGAAGCAGCGGCACAGAAATCAGCAATGCGTTCCGCAAAACTTAATTGGAAGGCAAATAAAACCCCCAGATATATAACCGCGTCAACCTTCTTGAGATAAGTATCAAATATTCAGTACAGTAATTAATTCTCCTCGTAAAGATAACCTGTACACATTTACTCGCATTTACTCTTAATTTACTTAAAAAGCACCAGCTGAAAATATGGTTTAAATTATGTTGGAGATGAGCCACTTCTTCTAAAGTTCTAAAGGAAGCGTAAATGTTTATGTCGTCTGCATCAGCTAGTACTGGACAGGACAGAGGCAGCAATCAATCTTTTACGAACAGTACAAATGGAAGGGACCCCAAATGAGACCCCTGTGGTACTCCGAAAGAGTGACTAAAATCTAATAACTTACAACCATTGCAAGAAACGTAGTGTACTCTGTTAGTCAAGTAAGAATTTAAAAGTTGCAGGAAAGAAAAACTTAATAGTTTTCAAGCTAAATTCCATAATCAATGACATCAAAAATGCTGCTAAGGTCGATGTAGGATGTAGATGACATTAACCTGACCTTGAATAAAACCAAGTTGTTGGGGTGAAGTGGGAGCCCTTTATAATACAAAGAAGAATAAATAATATGTTTAAATATCTTGCCAAAATTTTACCAGTATTGTCATCTTTCTTAATAATAGGACTGATTTTTGCACGTTTCCATCGCGTAGGAAAGTATATGTACCAATTGCCAAATTAATAATATAAGTCAGAGGTTTTGCAACCACATAACGAGACAAAACTAAGTACTTGATCGTCCTCAGTGATATTCTTCTGTGGAAAGTTCGAAATAATACTAATTAATTCTTCTTCCGTGGTTGGTAATAAAGTGCAAGGAGTACCATGGGAATGAATAATTTTAGGTAGAAAATCATACTATCTATGTGTACTGAGGAAAATATTAAGTAAAGGCATAACTAGCTCCTGAAGTGTATCCACACGCGCATCATCTAGAAACAAAGTCCTAGCTACGAGTGTGGAGCTATTTCTGGTGTAAATGAACTGAAAGATATCTTTCGCATTAGTTCTAACTGAACTTTGGCCAGGTACACATAATCTGAATAGACAGCAACGATATCACTCTTGCATATAGACCGGAGTCTGCTGAATTGATTACAAAACGATTCATTTTTAGCAGTTCTCCATTTCTGTCGATAAAAATTCTCTAGTTTTAGATTTGAAACAATGGTAACGAGGTCTAGGATAGGTATATTTTACTGGTATAGATATAAAGTATAAAGAAGAATAAAAGAGTGGAATTAATGTCACTATCAGAAAGATCACAATGTAATTTGACTAAATTTCCTAGAGGAACAAACGATAAACTTTTACGGAAAATCAAAGGAACAGGAAGCAAGTTCGAAAAGACTAAGTCCAAGAGCCGATTATCACAGTTCAATACTGCGTTTACTTGCGAATGATTGAATGAATTCAATAAGTAGTTATAAGTGGAGCATTTGGTGCAGGACAGTGGATGTGTTGCAAATTATGGTAAATTAATATCGCCAATCAGAAGACCTGATTCATGCATCAAAATAGCCGCAAAAGATTAAAAAAAAGGTCAGTGTAAGTAAAGTGGTTAATACACAACATAGTATTTATACATTAAACCTTGGAAAATCATCATAAATAATAAGTATGCCGATAGTTATTAAAAATAAATCACTGTCCATGAATCAAATTTCGGATATCGCACTAATAAACGGTTTCCAGTATCCCCCTCATCACCAAATATACCGCATTGCCAGTGGCTACTTCTATTTAATATAACCTATAAGACCTTAAAAGGTATTGACGATTTGATGAACCTACCGTCATCCTATAACAACAAAATGGCCGGTTGATGGCAAAGAATATACGTTAATAATACGAACCGAAAGCGATTGTCTTATCGCGCACAAAAAGTATATTGTGAGGAAAGCCAATAATAATAAAAATTGGACAGCAGGAAAGAGGAATAAAATTTTATGAACCTCCTCCACAGGATCGTATGCGTGAGGCTAGATGCGATAATTTTTCGTAATGTTCAGCAAAAAACTGTGTGGCAAATTGTGCAATGGCCGCGGTCGACTTCGACCCAATTTCGTTTTGGCAAATAACAATGTATGTATATCTGAAACGACATAATTTAGTTGGGATCTGATTCCTTTGTTATATCTGTAAGTATAAGGGGGAAGCAATTTAGTTTATGAAGTTGAATTATGCTTTTTATAGTATATCAAATAGACTATAAGGTTAAATATGCAGAAATAATATCAAGAAGTTCGATAAAACTATAATAGAACAATTACAAATTTGTAGAGGATACCATCAATTAGAACACATGCGAGTTCACTATAGTATTGTTAGTAATGCTATTGTTTGCTCTGAATAATTGGTGTGTTAGCTATTGGTATGTATGCTGTTAATTGTATCCCAAAAGCGACGGGTAATTAGCTATAAATGGATGCAGTTAGAACATTACATCAATGTACAATATCTTTGTAGTCAAAATAGTTAATAGATAAAAATCGAACAAAAATTTTTGCGTATACTATGGATTGCAATTGAATTTTAGAATGGAATGGCGTTATATATCTGATTGAGTTACTATTTTAATTTAGTTAATATCAAAAATAAGCATTGAATAATTTTCTGAAGGTATTTTATTGGAATACTTGGAATTTTCTACATATTAGTCTGATGATGGATTGTATAAGTGGAAATCTTAAAATTATATTAAATATTCTTATACATATTTGTAAGTACACAGTAGGTTTGTACCAACATACAGTTTGTGATAGTTTGCAGATTTATTTTAGTGTGCATGTGCAGTCAGAAATTAATTTCAACTGTTTGCAATTTACCCTTGTTGGAACGCTTAACTACTAACTAGAGTCCGAATTTTATAAGAAGTACATGTACGTCACGGCTAAAATGCGCGAATTGTACGTACCATTAGCGTCGTAATAAATTTTAAAAAGGGGTATAAAATGTAAACAACTTAGAAATATTAAGTAGAAGCATATAAGGTTATGAATTCATTATTGTTTTTCGAAGTTCTATGCGAAGCAATCAATAAAAACAAACATTTGTTAATGTTTACTTCTTTAAGTGCATATATCTAAATATTTCTACTAATAACGCACCAAACCCCAATAAACCACACGACGGCAATGAGAGCGGACTTCACCCAAACAGCAACAATCGGCGCGTCCGAACGCGCTTTCGTTCATAGCGCATGATGACGTACATGTACTTCTTATAAAAATCGTACTCTACTAACCTCGATATTATAAACTACCAATGTAAAATTAAGTACGCTACGCATGCGTAAAGTACAGACTCTGAAAATCAGCAAAGAATTCGCAAATTGTTCTGACCATCAACAAACAGTTTCCAATCGATCATTAATTTACTTGGAACACCAAATGTCAGTTTGCAAATTGTAGTTTGGTTTGTTGGAACGGCAAAATTACTAATGCGCAGAATCCTGATAGTTTGCAACTATTACTGATAGTTTCGTATTTTTGTTGGAACAAACCTAGTAGCACAAGCAAATAACAGATTTTCTAAATTATCCAACAATAGTACCTTGTAAATACTCGCAATAGACAAAATTACTAATAGTCAAGTAGCACTACGTCACCACATAAAGCCTACACACATAAATAACTGAATATCTATTAATGCAAAGTGAACTGTCTTTAAATTTTCTTTATTGAGCAGAATATCTTTTAGCAAAATATAGCCATGAAGAAGAATGCTTTGGTTAGCACTATTCTGTCGAACTGAGAAGATGTCCAATCGGAGCAATAGGAACGAACTGTAGTACTTCTTCTGGAATGCGCTGGTATACCGAAAACGACTGTCTGTCGCATTTTAACTGAAATTTAGAAATGAAAAAAATTGTACGCGTTTCGTAGCTGTATCTGGACCATTCTACTGGGTAAATTGTATATAAGTAACTAGTAAAACGCCAGAATGAAAAATAAATTAAGATGTGTAAACGATAACTAGATCAAGACTTCTCTGCATACGAAACGAGATATTCGTATAAAATTTATAACACAAGTTTACACAGCAAAGATAATTTTAGTGGTACTGCGTTACCAGACGTTGTGAAAATATATGCCAATACATCGGTGGCCATGATTCTGCGAATTTGCCAAATGTCTGCTTAACACATAATCTTGAAAAACGGTGGTTAACAATTCTTTGATGGGTCGGCAAATGTGCGGGGATGATCCATCCTCCATAAAAATGATTTTTTTCAATTATGTAGTGCTCGTTTTGCCGCTGTGGGAAAGCATAATCTCTTAACATTTGCAGGTCTCGTTCGCGGTTTACAGTTGCAAATACGGCTTCTTCGTTCTACATTTCCTCGTATAAATACGCACCAAATATAAAATCAGCTGTGAAATCACACCAAATGGTAACTTTCTTGTCATGAAGACTTTCTTGAACACTTTCTTGTAGATTTTCTGAAGACTAGATTCGACAGCTTTGAGTATTGACCATTCAGAGTAAAAGTTGCCTCATCTGTCCATGAAATGCCCGAAAAGAAAAATCGTACCTAGCGAAATCTACCTTCTCTTATTCACACAGCATTTTCAGTTTCTATCAGTGGCGGTTCTTTAATGAGAGCAAATGAGCAATTGCATCCCCTGGAATTTTGAAACAAAAGAAACCAAGCGGCGACTAACTGTGAAATAGTTATTGAACATGAACGTGGCCGCCAATTTGTCAAGAAACGATAAGTCGGCAACGGCAGGTACCGATATTCTAACTGGAGAAATTTATTATTTACAAATCACGCTAGATGTCACAACATGGTGTGGCGCGTATAACAACGAAATCAGCAAAGCCCAACCGTTGCTCCGTGGGATACGGCACTTGAAATCGCTTGGATATCGCATTTGCACTGCTAAATGCTAGTGGATTATCTCTGGCGCTATGTCCTGATTTTTATGAAGAACCTCTGCAACTTGTATATCACTAATTCTTGGTTTTCCTCATCTTGGTAGATCAGTATGTCAATAAAAATACTATATAGATTGAATTGTTCTTAGATTCTAGGGAGTGAAACAAAAATTGTAGAATAATATAAAACTAAATATTTTTCGTGCCAATTGTGTAACATTTAACTAAATTTCGCGTACTTATGGTTTCCATTTAATGATATATGGCACCTATATACATACATACGTATATTGCCAACTTACCTCCTGTATTTTATCAAATACCCGTAGTTATTTTAAAATTAGAATTGTTATTTGTTGCCAAGATAATTACAGTCGAATTAAAGTGATATATTCTTGGATTTTTTTTTTAATTTTAAATCAAACGAGAAATGTCTATTCATAAATGTAAAACGAAGGCATAAAAACCAATGAAAGAATAAACATTCATCATATACTGATACCAAACAACACGTATTCGTACAGTGAGTAACTTTAATATTCGGTTTCTGTAATAAATACTTTATTTATGTATTTATGTTCTTTATTTTAAAAATTGAGTTTAGTTTTCTCTTCAAATGATAATAGTAATAGTACATAATAACTGAATATAAAATGTTTAGTTGTTGAAAATAAAGAAACAAGTTAACAACGCGGAAAGATGCAGATTAACATGTATGTAAGTACATATGTATATACATGCATATATCCATTTTATACAACAGTAAATAGAAAATATAAGAAAACCGGTATACTGTTAGGCGTTGTATATATAATTTTTTAATATAATCTGAATTAATTTTAACTAATACATGACAACGTATTTGAAGATCCAAATGCCCTCAAAAATTTTCGATTGTATTTTGTATCTAGCGACTGGGATGGAATTAAATTTTCCTCATTACACCAACGTGTTATGGTATCGCCTACTGTACTTTTCCTCCTATTTAATTTATCAGCAATCTTCTTATAATTTCATCCCTCTTTATAACGATGGATTGCAAGTTTTCTCAGTTCTATTATTGTGCTTGTTTCCTTTTGTGGTATTATTCATTAAACTGTGTCAGTTATATCTCGGCATCCTAATATAAGTAATCCACTACAAATGCTGATTATTACAGGGTGTCCGCGATACCGCGTTTAAGGGATGATAGCTACAACGATTTAGAAACAAAAACATATAATACACCTTGGGTCTATCTGTAAGCGTAAACAAAAAAAAAATTATTTCTAAAAAACCTTATTTGGTCAAACTGTACAAAAAAACTTATCCATATTGCTTCTTAAATAACCAAAAACCCATATCAAAAATTTAGGGTTGAAAATAACTGAAAACAACGATGAAAACGAATTATTTCATACTTTGAAATTGGAGCGCGGTGTCATTTCTCTTCTACCATACTGTACACATATGCAGTTAGAAGCGTAGATGCAAGCCAAGCATCATCTGTTTATACGACCTTGAACTTGTATCGTACCAAGTCAATGGCCATACGTTTTAAAATAAAGGTACCTTTGCGTTTTTTTAAATAATGTTATGACAATAAAATCGATGTTATGTTGAAGTTAGAGTCAAAAGGGCGTATTTAATAGCAGCCTCCGATCGGTAAATGAAAATTTAAGTTGAGGAAAAGTCGCATTGAACGAATCAATGTAATTATTGCAATTATGTTATGGCGCTTTAAGCTCTTTCGTAAAGGCTACTACAAAAGTGAGTTCTTTTCTTTTATTTGTGATAAATTGGTGGTCCTGAGAGACAGGAGAAAATGTATTACAGGAAAGGCTCGATGTGTTGCCCATTTTCAAGGACACACGCCTGTAATCGTCGGGTAAATCTTGCACTGATCAGCTGCCGGTGTACAGTATGCGTCGAAGTTTGTGATATGAGAAATAATGTTTTTTCTCGTTTACGCTTACAGATAGACCCAAGGTGTATTATATGTTTTAGTTTCTAAATCGTTGTAGCTATCATCCCTTAAAAGCATGCTGTGTATATCGCGGACACCCTGTATAGATAACAAAAAATATAAAACTGTATAGCATATTGTACATCAAAACCGAAATTTAGAGTCACTATTTTATCGAAGATTTGCGTAGTTTTCTAGGTTGTTTGTAACACAACGTGCGCGATACCAGGGCACATTGTAATCAGTGGAAAGAAGAAAGCGAATCTTTTAGCAGAAAAGGCTGCCACAACATCGTTTGTGGTACCACAACCGTTTTGCGGAATAATAGAGATGAGCACCTATAAAAGAGAACTTAAGGACAGGGAGGAGAAGCTCAGAACATCCCTCTGGAAGAATCTTCCTGGTCTGAGACACTCCAAGGTATTCATTAAAAATTTTAATAAGCAAAGAGTAAGGGCTCTACTAGAACTAAGTAGAAACAGCTACGTACGTACGTATGGATTTTCTTACAGGGCACTGCCACCTGGGGGGACACATCACAAGAATAGGTTTGTTTATAGCTCATGTAAAGGGGGAACACAATAAAACATGGTGTTCAGATCGCATTGCAACAGTCGACTACAAAAAACTATTTTGTACTCGCTTATCAAATCATGCCATTTCACGATTCGATTTGCGTGCGTAAAAAGCCATTTTAAGCACTAGTACGTGAAGTAAAGTTGGTACTAACTGTAACTTGATTAATTTAGTGACATTTTAAAATCATAAATCCCTAACCCTAATAGTATGCTGACCAGCTCATTGTTTTTCTGTGGAAATAATAAAACGACATGAAACAGAAATTGTTATATTTGGAAGGTATGTAATTCAATGTCAGAACAGGAACAAATATTGTATAAATTACATTCACTCATTCTTTTCAGAAATTGAAACCGAACAATTATTAACAAATTTGGTCGGGTAATTTTCACAACCAGAGATTGATACCCCAGGGATTAACTGATTGTTTGTTTCAATTGATCTCGATTGCGAAGGTAGAGTAACGTTGATTGTATTATTGCGTATATCTTGTATTTCAGATGTCGAACAAGTTGCAGGAGGACTCGACATTTCTAACGGGGTCATTTTTTTAGCCAATTGAATTCTACTATGCAGAGATTTTTGACATATCCTTCTGCAACCATAGACGATTTCCATCCACCATGCCTTTGAAAGCAAGTCACCTCCTTGGTTTGCCAACAATGTCGCTGAACTCCTTCGGAAAGAGTGACCAGTGAAGTTACTTGCGCTATCAAGCTGATGGTACTCAGCTATTCGCATTGGAAGTAATTTGTTCTTGGCTTAATACCGCTGATTTTTTAGGCTGAAGTTGTCTGTTGTAAATATGCTATGAGTTTTGCATATTTGGATATATCCGTATTATCATATACTATTAAGCATGATTTTAACATGGAATAAGTCGACCATAATGCTTTATTTGATTGTAAATTTTGAAAATAAACTAATAAACAATTTTCGGAGTATTTTTTTATATTTTTAGATCTAGCCCAAGTTATGAATTTATAAGTGGTTTTGTATACGCTTATACGCGTATACGGTTTTGTATACGCTTTTTGATTTTATTGGTAATAAATTATCTACTGCAGTATTGGCAGCTTCCTGAATTACAGGGGGTGTACATTCTATTTCATTATCAGAATTCATGTTAGACAGGTTTTAATTTTGTATTAAATTTTCTGAATTCGAATTTTAAATTAAATGTCACTTCAAATAATCAATACTGCCAACTCAATTTTTTTAATTAATATCAAGAGATTTGTAGTGTGTTATAAATGAAAACGTATTTAATGATGGGTATTATTAAACTCGTACAAAAAATATTGTACAAACTTCGTGCGTTAAACATTTCGCGAATTCGTGTCCATAAAGCGCTCGCCTTCGGCTCGCGCTTTAAACTGGCCACTCATTCGCGAAAGATAGTTTCACGCACTTGGTTCGTAAATAACTATTCCAAATCTTTTTATATTACCAGAAACAGTATTACAACACTAGTGCGTTTTTTTAATGAAGCTGATTTGACCAAAGCTAACTGTAAACAATTTATGATTAGATGAAAAGTAATTGTGAATAACCAGAAGACCTGTAAGTAATTTTTTGTTATGTTTGGTTTTCACATTTGGAAACTCACAGTTACTCAGTGTAAGAACAGACCTATGTAGTAATTCTGCGTAGAATATTGTACATGTTTTATGATTTATACAAAAATGAATAACGGAATGTTACGACTACAGTATATTACGAAAAAATAGTATCAGTAGGAAGTCCTAAATTAGCTAAAGGAGTATACATAGATTATTGTCTGCTACAGGACTACATACACTACTGTGCAAAAGAAACCAGCACCATACAAAATTCATGATATATTGGCAACAACACATATTTACTCAAAGTGTGGACTATTATTTCATACTGAATATGAAATACATCTAATCCGAAGAGTAAATACGAGGGCTATTTTTTTTTCAAAGTCCGATCGGTCGTGAAATTAGAACCACAGTGACAATCAGATGAAGCTTTGCGCAGATGTATTGCGTAGTGTCTCTATTATAACAGCTGATAGCGTCACGTTATACATATTAGTTACAAGCGCGTAGTGTACACGTAAAGATGCCAAGAACAATAGCATCACCCGCCAAATGTGAATTGCGTGCAGTAATTCGATTTTTTCATGCGGAGGGATGCAAATGTGTATGGTGAAACATTCATGAGTGAGAATAAAGTGCGGCAATGGTGCAGGAACTTTGAAGCAGGGCGTACAGACGTTCATGATGCAGGCGGTCAGGAAAAGAAGCGAATGTCAACCAATGAAGATCTCGTTCAGCGAGTGGATCAAGCAATTAATGAAAATCGTCGGTTCACAGTTTCTGTGTTGCATGAGTCGTTTCCTTAGAGCTTAGGAGGACATCATTTTGCTACAGACAATGAGCTGCAGACCAGCGTACAAACTTGGCTGAAGGCACAGGCGGCTACCTTCTATGAAGAGGGGATTGAAAAGTTGATACCGCGCTACGAAAAATGCCTAAATCGGAACGGCGACTATGTACAGTAGATGGGAGGTGTACCTAAATGTTACAAATAAAACATATTTCAATTTCACTGTAGTTTTAATTTTACGACCGATCGGACCTTGAAAAAAATAGCCCTCGTATTAGTTATTCTGAGAAATTTACCTTAAATTCTAGGAAATTTTCAATTACAAGTGGATATATTTTATGATCTGCCTGAAGCGACTCCTAGGAAAGATAATCCGCAGAAGCTTTATTGCAGATAAAAGTATTTCAGTAAAATTGAAATTTTACACATTCAGTTCATAATTTATCATCATACGAAAATGTTTGATATATTTTAAAAATAAATTTACATTTTTGTCTGGTGTAAGTCTTTGTTCCGGTTCATTCTATTGACTGTGCAGTTTATAATCGTGAAAAAACTTTAAAAGTCACAAGATGCCACGAATATCTCGTGTAAACAGACATAAAATTGTTATATTACATGAAGAAGGTTTTAATCAAGTTCAAATTGGAAAACGTGTTAAGTGTTCACTGTACAGTGCACAACATATTATTGGGCAGTTCGGTCTAAAAAGCTTAGTGGAACCGATGAACGTTTTTTAAAAGAGACATCCTTACGAAATCGTAAGAAAGTAAGCAGACAATTAGCACAGGACCTGGCACAAATGACGGGCACATCCGTGCATGCTACAACTGTGAGAAGATCGTTGAAGAGATCCGATTTACGAGGGTGCGTGGCTAAAAGAAACTTTCATTGAGAAAAGGTAATAAAACAAAAAGATTAAAATATGCCTTAGACCATAAATTCTGGGGAAACAATGAGTGGCGCGAAGTCTTATGGACCGACGAATATAAGTTTCAATTGTTTGGCACAAACAGACGTCAATACGTAAGACGAAAACAAGGAGAATCTCTTTTGGAACCATGTCTACAGGCTACTGTAAAAGATGGGGGTGACAATGTATTGTATTGTTTGGGAATGTATTTCTACAAATGGCGCTGGCGATCTCATAAAAATATATGGCAGATTAACTGTCGAAGTATACAAAAAAATTAAAAGACCGTGCTACCTCTTCAGGACTACGCCTTATAGTTGAAAATTTTATATTACAACAGGACAATGATCCCAAACATGCTTCCAAATTAATTAAAAATTACTTGGGCCAACAACAGAACAATGGGATATTGAGAGCAATGATTTGGCCACCACAAAGTCCGGACCTTAACACTATAGAGCATGTTTGGGATTATCTCGATCAAAAGAGATATAAAAAATCACCTAACAATGTGAAGGCACTGTGGAATATTTATAAGTGCTGGTGTCTTTTGCACAGTAGTGTCCATACTTGATTGCTCTTCTACGACGTTCCCATTTTGTAAACAACAGAATTGAAGAATCGCCTATTTCATCAAAGATTTAAATCCATTGATATAGATATAACGCCGCACTATCCTCTCTCTCTTTTTTATTTTTGAGACCATACAACCTACTATAAACTATATTATAGGTATGATCATCTCTGATACAGCCGTAATAGTTAATTACGCCTGTATTCGCAGAATTTTCCCTTTAACTAGCACTATCGTTTGATTTACTGTTATTAATTAAACTAATGTGTTACTGTATTCGAATATGTATCGAATTTCCTTTGATATAATACTCTCGATATTAACGATCTATAACCTAGTCAATCAGATAGATTGCAACAATTTCAACACGTCACAAACGTTAATTCTTGAAAATAAATACACTGTACTACAAAAATATTCAAAACAATCTTATTTTAACACGAACCGTAAAACAGCAATAACTGTAAATGACTATCAAACGTGAAAATAAATATCTAGCAGTATTATCTATACAGGTACAATCGTTATTACTATGGCGTTTGTTGGAAACGTAAAAACTGTT
>SMLS01075292.1:0-27702 GCA_004785975.1 Popillia japonica
ACTGGAGAAAATAATATTTATATGCAAAGATGCTCTTGTTTGATTGTAAAATTGTAAAACAATACAAACATTGGTTTTCCAGTAAAGTTTGCAAGCATCAGAACTTCTTTCAAAATGTAAAGAAACTTTCCGAATAAAATGATTACTGAAAAATGAACTGGCTGTTTTAAATTTTTGGACCAGCCATATCAATTTTAGCAACAAAGTCTATACTACTACTACTCGGAAATATGAATAAAAAATTACACAATTGCTTGTCTTGGATTCTGTGTACGTTGTTTTAATTATTGTATTAATTGTGATATTAGCAAATTACCACATTAAGATCAGTTTTGTTCAGAAAACGGCATTTATCTTGTAGATAGATTAAAAGTAATTTTAATGTAACTGGAAAAAAAAAATAAAATGCAGCAAATATTCACGTTTCCACTCTCAGAATGTCACTTGGATACAGTATTGTCCAATAGATCAATGTTGCATAATTAAATTCTTGTCCTTGCGGAATTACTTAATTAATTAATTAATTGGCTTAATTTTCTTTTGATTATACTCCAACCCTGATAGTATGTACCATTTTTGTTTGCAGAACACAACTATAAATGTGCAGTACAAGCTACCCCAGATATTGATATATGACCGGTTGAGATATGTATGTAGGTATGTATGTAAGTTTAGTTTAAAAGTTCATAAAATGAATGACTTTAGTTTATAGCATTACCAGAATAGTGGTAAGTGCTAAATTTATAAATATACACATTAAGTGAATGATCTAAACCTTTTAGGCAAATCTGTATGCTACGTGTTGAAGATTTTGCTTATAGTTTAAGAGCAAACTTCTCCTCGTAAGCAATAATTTTTGAGAAAGAATACGAAAGAAGCTTTGTTGTTTGTAGTTACATATGTAGTTAGACCACTTTCTCACTAGAAGTAATTGACTAATATTCAAGTTACAGTTTTAGTAACTTTATATATAAATATAAAAATGTTCGGAAAATTCTATAAAAAAACTACTTCACATTGGCAAGAACCAATTCCTTAAAACGGCGGTTTAAATAAGCAACTATGTGTAATATAAAACGAAGTAAACAGTATAATTTTGACAAATATTTAAACAATTTCTCCATAAATTCTCTGTACCATACAACAAAAAAAATGTATTTTAACCGACCTACATATACATAAATATTTACATGTACATATATTTTAATCACAAAATATATTTTTTGCAATAATTAGAAACAAGAACTTTCTCAAAATTATCAAGTTGAAATAAATAGTAGTTAGAAAAAATTAAACTCACCGAACTATTGCTTGGGGCACTCTTTGCTTTCCGGTACACATATCATGAGCACACATATGTACATATATTAAGATCACTTGCACTAACAATTAAATGTAAACTTAACATTAAATCTTGCTTAAACTATTCAAAAACTGGGCTCGTATCTCAACTTACTGCCGACTCGTCTATTTCACAACTGTGAGTCATGTATACGTGCTCTGTTCACCGGCAAAAAATTACATACATATAAGAAACTGTAACAAGAAATTGGTGCAAATACTTATTCTGTATTACTTGTACTTTTCAATCGTTTAAAAGACTGATATATTTCAAATAAATCTTATTTTGTTAAGGAAAATTATGTTAAAGACAACTATTAAACTGAAATATTTTCGGACAACAACTTTTATATGTAAACTAAATATTTATTCTAATAACAATTTATGAACTAATTTGGTTAATATAGCAAATCAGTTTTTTATAAACTTTTTTTGGAAGAGAGAAAAAGAGTTCTCCAAGCAACAAAACTTAATTTCTGAGAAGTCGTTGTTTAAATCGGATATGTATTTGTACGTGGCTTTTCTAGCAAAATGGTATTTTGTCATCAACAAATGGTTGCCCTAAAATTCAAAAGTGAAGTTTTGTCTAGTAAAATTCATATAGTCGAAATCTCTGACGTCAATGTTGAGTTTCTTGCGGACACACTAAAAATTCTGTTTGTTAAGATCGTGAAGTCTGTGGCCTTATTACCCAAGTTTTGAGAAGTCAACAACAATTTGCATACGAAGCTTCTGTAGAACTTGTTTCAATGATCGACCTTCTCACACATTTCGGCAGTATGTTTCACTTTAATTCTTAACCTGAGCAAGGAAATTGGAATTAAAAATGAATGAAGTTAAATATCTTGCAGTCTAAACATGCCACTACAATAATTGCCAATTTTAATAGTTCATAGTCCTGCTTCAATTTACTCTCGTATTACAAGAGGTCGTCGTGAATTGGAACTAAAGACTTTTTATGTAGTATATGTAGTATATATATAAATTTATGTGTAATAAATACCCAGTTATTTGATTGGAATAAGCTATATAAGCCTAATAATATTTAAAAGATTATTTTTAGTAAATTTAAGAAGAAATTACGCGGAATTTTGCAGAAAAAATTAACTTATCCAAAGTAAAATGCATCACAAACGGCACACGATAAGTACAAAAAGATAACGTGAAACAAACTTCAAAATGTCGAGATGGCGGATCTGGTGACATGCCAAGTCCGGATTTTAAAGTAGCTATAACTCGGTTAATATGAAAGCACAACATTCCCTTTTTCCAGCACCAAAAGGCACAAAAAGATAGCTTGTAGGACGCTTCGGAATGCCAAGATGGCTGGGCTGGTGACAGGTCAGGTCCGCATTTTAAAATCCCTATAACTCGGTTAATATGGAACCACAAAATTTTCTTCTTGCGGCACAAAAGAGCACAAAATAAGCACAAAGGATAGCGTATACGAAATTTCAAAATGAGCTGTTTGAGATGGTGACCTGGTAGGCCCGGATATTAAAAACGCTATACCTCGGTTAATATGAAAGGATGATATTCTCTTTCTGCAGCACAAAACGACACAAAAAGATAACTAATATATATGTATTTTTATGACCTTTTAACTTATCTTATTATCTACATAGATAGTTTTTCCACTTGTTAGGTCAGTGATAACACTTGCAATTCGAACAAAAGTCAAATTTATTCCAAAACCTTTACAATATATATAATCTGGTTTTCGTAACAACTTCTTCAGTGGAATAAAATTGACATTTATTTAGTGTCAAATTATAAATAAATAACTAGCCATGCTTATCAACAAAATTATCTACAGACAAAGAAATTCAGTTATATATAGGATTATGTTTACAATATAGTGGACAATTTAAGATATTTTGAAATGTAAATTTATAATCATAACACTAATGCTCCTTATATCAAGGTATTTTTTTTGTCAAGGTCTAACAATTCTGTTCCAGGACTAGGGAAAAATATGGCAAAAAAACCTAGTCAGGAGCTTAATTTTATAAAATTCAGGCGTGATTAGATGATTAAATTATTATAAATAATACTTAAATTTTCTATATCTGTTAAATAGTTATCCAAAAGAATTTTACGAGAAATTAATAAAAAACGAATACATAAAATATACAACACAGGCAATAAACAAAATAGTAAAATATATCACACAATTTCATACATTAACGACTTAGGTGACAAAATTAAATACGAATTTAAAAAATCAGATATAAACATTTCATTTACACCATACAACAACAGACAGTTATTTACAAATTTAAAAACTAAGATTAAAAAAGATAATCAAAGCAATGTCGTATATAAATTAGAATGCAAAGACTGTAAAAAATGTTACGTAGGGCAAACTAGACAGTATCTAAAAAACTACTGTATAATCATCAATACACTGTAACGCAAAACATAACTGCGGAAACTGCTTTGTCTAAGCATTCTAAAGAATTACGACATAACTTTGATTTTGAAAATGTTAAAATTTTAAAAAAAGAAAATAGTTATAATAAACGATTAATATATGAAATGATATACATTAAAAAAGAAAATAACGCGGCCAATTTTAGAACAGATATAGAAAATTTAAGTATTATTTATAATAATTTAATCACCTAATCACGCCTGAATTTTATAAAATTAAGCTCTTGACTAGGTTTTTTTGCCATGTTTTTCCCTAGTCCTTGAACAGAATTGTTAGAGCTTGACAAAAAAATACATTGATATAAGGAGCATTAGTGTTATGATTATAAATTTACATTGCAAAAAATCTTAAATTGTCCACTATATTGTAAACATAATCCTATATACCACTGAATTTCTTTGTCTGTAGATAATTTTGTTGATAGGCATGGCTAGTTATTTATTTATAATTTAACACTAAATAAATGTCAATTTTATTCCACTGAAGAAGTTGTTACGAAAACCAGATTATATATACATATTGTAAAGGTTTTGGAATAAATTTGACTTTTGTTCGAATTGCAAGTGTTATCATTGACCTAACAAGTGGAAAAACTATCTATGTAGATAATAATAAAAAGATAACGTGTACCAAACTTCAAAATGTCGAGGTGGCGGGGCTGGTGGCATGTCACCAGCCTCGCATTTTGAAATTGCTATTACTTGGTTGATATAAAAGCATATTATTTTCTTTTTGAGGCACAGAAGGGCACAAAATAAGAACAGCACGATAGCATACTCAAAATATCGGAATCTCCGGGGTAGCGCGGCTGGCATGTCTCCGGCCGAGTCAAAAATAGGGCTAACTATATCGGTTATTAACAAAGCATAATAAAAATTTTTTGGCCACACAAAACGGCAGAAATTAAACAAAAAAATTATAGTATACTCAAATTTTTGAAATGCGGCGGCGGGGCAAGGGCCATACATCCAAATATTTCATATGGCTTACACTTGGAAAACATGCTGCTATCGGAAAATCTGATTCGATATTGATTTAAACTTTTATAGACAAGACCAGTACGATGAGGAAGTGGAGTATATTCTTCTAGTTATTACTTCAATTTTGTTCCAGTTGGATATATTCCCTGTCTTTGGCCTGGCTTTGTACAAACCGTAAATCTTCTCGCTCTTTCTTAGAATCCTTGTCCTTATTATTATCCTCGAGCGGTGGATATTACTTCCTGCGTTTCCACCTGACTGATTCTGATACCTCTATTGCTCATTAAAATGATGGTGAAACGGTAACACATTTTTATTAATTAATTCTAGAAAAGAATACACTAATCAGATTTAATTATAGTAATTGGAATGAGCAGTATGTATTTCTATTTACAGGAAAACGAAACAATAAAAAGGAGTATTTAATTGAAAAACCATTTCGGTATAAAATTGCAATGTCTTTGTTTCTTTTTTATCTCGAATAGAAAAACTAACTTGTATGGTCTGCAGTAAACGTGTTTCGAATGTAAAATATCAATTACTTTAAAACAGCGTAATTACGATATAGTAATTCTAAAGCTGCTACAACATGACTATTTACTTAATTGATTTATTTTGCGCTGCCTGAGTTAGAGTGTTGTAATTCTATCTCGCTAAATGTATTAGGTCTGTAACCAGCTAAAATATCGCACTAACTGCTTATGTAGAAGTGAATTCAATTTTCATATTGTATGTAGATTCATAACTCTCATTCTCTGGTCTGTTCCTATTTCGGAAAGCGTTTGTTAGTTTGTCATAATTAAGTAAATTACTACGGACGTTTTGCGTTATAATCTAATTAGATACTATTAGCTTTCGTAACAATAATAGATCATTTGACGCGTTCATTTTTTACCCTAATCCACGCTACACTAAGATTCCATTTCAAAACCTTGGTATGGAGAATGGAGTTTAGTTTTGGAAGTATTAATTCATCTTTAGGGTAGATGAGATGGGTCACGAGATGGATGAACAGACACGGCCTAGTCCTAACAACGGAGAAGCCCGAGGTGGATCTACTGACCAGAAGAAGAATCCTCAGAGAAATAAAGTTGAGGATAGATATGGAAATCATATCTACCAAAACTTCAGTGAAGTGCCTCGGATTGCGGCTCGACATCAAGATTACTTACTGATACCAGATCCAGTCATCGAACGACAAGGCTACTAACAATAAGATAATGACGAAGCTTAGCCTACTTGCGGCGCAACGTAGGACGATTGACGGCAAGTAAACGGCTCTCGATGATTGTCACCCATTCCATACTACTGTATGGAAGTGAGATTTGGGCAGACTCCTTACGACAGGACCAGTACAGGAAGCGAAGGATTCAGTATAGCGATGGGGAGCTCTCAGTGTCGCAAGCTCATATCGCACGGTTTCCGAATAGGCGGTGCTCGTGATTGCAGTAGTAACTCCAATAGACTTGCGCGCCAGGAAACGAGGGTCTACGAGAGCAGATGAGAGATCGGCGCCAGACAAGCAAAAGCGGATGCTAAAGTGCTCACACCACACCACTGCCAAGAGCGCTTACGCAGTTTATCAATGCACACGAGTACTTCAACGCACGTCTAGCAAGAATGGCTCAAGTAAAGAATGCAGCGTGTCAATATCACGACTCCACAGAAGACGACGCGATGCTCACCACACTTCGAATAAGAGAGGATAAGATCGAGCAGCACTAAAAGAAGAAGTGGTTCCCTTAACAGGAGACAACGTCGTACTAATGAAGCTGTCAGGAAATGGCTATTGGCAGAAGATCCCCACATTCGTTGAAAGATGGTGAACGATAAGGAGGGAGAGACCCAACCGAAGAAGGCAGCTAATAAGGGTTAACTACGAGGTGCCATCCTAAAGTAATGCGACCAATGATTCCGCGATGGATTCCACAACTGACAAAGTGAGGTTTTTTATCAAGCCCCACACATTGGTGTCAGGGTTCAAGCACTTTTCCTCACTCAAAAAAAAATAACCGAACAGCACCTGAAGACTGTAATGCGTGGTAGTTCATCAATAATCACGCTAATTTCCCAACGACAGATTCACACCTTTAATAGTACAATAAGTAAAAACTATTGCAAAATAGCAATAAAAACTACTGGAATCATACAAAGTAACAAAATATTGCAGGCAACTCACTTCTGTATTTCATAATTACACAAGGGCTTCCAAATAGTTTTGAACAAAAACATGATGGCCTCTAACGAACTGATACGTATTTGTCATTTTCGACATAACCTCTTAAGGCACCTTGGCTTATTAGTAATGTTATGATCTATAGACTGCTTGCATTCCCTGCCTGAGAACTGAACCCGAATAGAACTCCGCCTCACATTGCAATTAGACGAATTCTTGCTGATGCCTAACGACCTCAGGTTAGAAGATCCACCTAGAAAGAGGAACTATACCACATCTCGAGTGGCTTTAGACCGCTTCAACTAGCGACAAAAATGTTAAAGGACCATAAAAAAACAAAAAAACCTTCGACACCGGCATATTCGGGGGATGATTCTGGATAATATTCGAAAAGCTTTTTAGCGCAAAAAATAGTAGACATGTATGAGATAAATAAAAGGAACGCAAAATGCAAAACAAATTGGAACCGTCATTAAAAAAAAAAGAAATTCGTTCTTTTTTATGTATTGGTCAATGATAAAATAGGTCCTTAAAGAGCGTGTATCTGGCTTTAAATCAGAAAGCGTGTTAGTCAAATTTGAGAATCAATACATTCCATCTTAGCTGCAAGTTGTAAGATATACAGCTGCATGAGAATTCTGAAAACGCGAAAAAAATCTAATATGTTCAGGAGAGTCTAAAAAAACTACGTAGATCACAACCTTATTGCATAGAAATAGAGGTAATAGAGAGAATGTGGGGCAGTCTTTTATTCAAAATTAGTAATTAAATTTTTTTCTATCCAGAGACTAGCTAGTACAATTTTTGGTTCTAGTCATTAAGTATTTTCAAATTTTTCTTTAAACTTTAATTGTTACTACTGATTCAATTATTTTCTTTGTTTTATAGCCAAGTTAAATTAAGCTAAGATTAGATGAATTGGGTTGAAACGTTTCTAGTTTCATGCGGTCATAAACAACCACATCTTCTATGTGCTGTAAATGCATTTACTCTTGAACGAATGTTGTCGTTAAATATTACTTTTAGCTAACATTCTCTACCTAACTAAATCTATTTCTTCTTCTGGAATGAAACCAGCAGGTTCAGTATTTGGGTACATGTTGGTACAGCAACTTTAAGTAGTAAAGTTAAATCTAATTTACACAAATCTAAAGATTTAAACGGAGACGACTGCAGAAACCACGATATATATACATACATACATATATCAATGCATTTTTACTAAAATAATATCCAATATTTAAATCACGACAAGAACAGTAGGAACTCCAACTTTTGACACTAATGTATATTTAGCGCAATTAATTATTATAATCTAACTTGTGTGGGATAAGAATAAGTTCCAGGCAAACAAATATAACTCCTTTATGAAGTTTGGTCTATTCTGCAAACAATCGTAAAATATCTCGATATACCCTGTTAAATAAACACAACCTGAAAACTTTCGGAACGCTTTTCTATTCTTTACGATATATCACTTCTGTATGTACATTCCAAAATCGCAGCATTGTTTCATTTGTTCCTATTGTTCTTAGAGTAATGCTTTGTAATGCCACGGTTACACAAGCTTATCTCACAATTTAGTCTGCCTAAAATTATGTCTCGCAGTAATGGATTTTTCTTGTTTGATATTTGTTACTGTAAGAAGTCTGTGGGCTTCTAGACGAGAAATTAATATCATATTGACGTCAATTATTCATATATGCAATATGTATAAAACGTTTCTTATTGCATGTAACAATAGAAATAACCATTTCTTAGATTACTTGGACCTACAATTTTTTTGCAAAAGTGAGGAAAACCGATTGATATCGAACTAAATGCAGTTGGTACAGTTAACACTACTGTAACCTACAAGAAACTTTTCATGAGCTGATCAGCAAGATATATTTGAATTACTTCAAGCACTCACCCCGTTGATACCTCCGGTGGTCATAAATAGTAAAAAACCAAACAGTTATAACTTAATTCTTAATTTGAAGCTATAGCACGATAATCACAGAGATAGAAACGATTGGTAATGATATGGTTCGCTGTTTCAGCGATAATCTGACGAAACAATGCACTCTAAGGCCCTCAACGTACGACCGGTTAGCCGGAGTACGGCGTACCGTTTTGTGGCTAACCGCACGGTATATGGCCTGCCGTAGGGTACGCTCTACTCCAGCTAGCCAAATTGTAACGGTTGTATTGCAGCTCACTACAATGTATGTTTCTAGAAATATTGCAGAAGATAGACGTCTACGAAGTTGCTGCCGTTATTTATTTATATTATTGTGGAAACTATCTTTGTAAAAAGAAAAAAAAAGCATACTCTCTTTACTGGAGATTTGCGCGGAAACTTGCTGCCAACCGCACAGTGAGGAGAGACGAGTAATCAACCGACGCACGCGGTTGGCCGGAGACTTGAGGCAGCCGGAGCGGTTGACGGCTGGCAGCAAGGCAGCGCATTTGAATTACTCCTTTAATGAATTTATTTCCTATAGGCATTGTACATTATAATTCCCACCAATACTTTGTGCTGCCATCTAGCTTGAAGTCAATGAAACATGGGCAATGGGATCTAGCGAATCCTGAGCAGGCCGAGACAGCACTAGAATACTTTTATGGGCCCCTGATGGCGAAGAAAATTCAGAGCAAAAGGCAGACGAAGAATAACAAATTTCACAATTTGGAATTATTACACAGTCGTTCAGATTCCGGTAGCAATAAACCTAATCTATCGTTAATGTAATGAACTTCACGACGATTTTATTCGCGGTTCTTTGCCTCCTTTTCTAGTGAGTGCACCAGATTTAGTTATTAAGAATGAATTTTGTCACACGAACAGCGAGAGTGGTAACGAAAGCGATGACGAGGATTGGACTGAAAATACAGATTATTTTAAAAACCCTTGATTTTAACAAACAAGCAACATCAGTAAATGATTTTACAACCCAAGCCAAGGAAATTGATTACTTTTCGGTCCTTTTGAATGCAGACACTGTGGATAATGTAGTCAATCAAACCAATAAATATGCATCCCAAAACTTGAAAAGAAAATTCAAAAAAATGAGGAAATTGGGCCTTCAAAAAATTGGGAAGACACGAATGTTGAAGAAATAAAAGCTGTAATTAGAATAGTGATTATCGTGGGTATTCATGACTTACCACAACTAAGTAACTACTGGTTCAGTGATCCTTCCAGCAGTTTCGAATGTGTTATGGCCAAAAAGAAAATTATTGAATGATGCTTAAAATTGTAAAACCCAAACAACAAATTTTACTTAAACAGTTTCAGTTAATAATTAACTAAATACCCTTTTTATAACATCATATATAAGGACATGCTAAAGAATTTTAAAAATATACAAGGTGTCCCGTATCGTTATGTTCAAACTTCAGGAGGGAACGCTAATCTTGTATATCTTGTGTATGTATCTTTATGTACTCCAAAGTTAGAGATCTATGAATATGATTGTCACATCATGAAGAAAAAATGTAATGCCAAAGTCAATACAAACTGATGTTATTTATAAAAGTTTAATTAATAATATCTTCGAAACGTCTTCCATCTTGTTGAGTGTGGGTTCGTGCCCTTAAGTCAACAGAAGATTTATCCGAACTTGATACCTGTTTCGTTAGATTTGGCTCGGCAACCAGATAAATTCGCTCCAATAACTCTTGTCTTGTGTTTGAAACTTGCGTGTAGACGTTCTTCTTGTAGCTCCATAACAAATATCGGGAGGATTAAGATCGACATGGATGGGGCACCACCACATTTCGGAATTGCTGTCTGAAATTGGGTTAACGTCGTTATCCAAGATGGATTGGTCAAGATGGTCCTTTTTTATGGCCACTCGGATCACCCGACTTTAATACCCTTTATTTGTGGGGGTACATGAAAAATTTAGTCTACATACAAGTTTCAAACTGCTAACATCTTATATGCCACATCTACCAAGGTGATCCTTATATGGTTATCGCATAGAGTTATATCTCCTTTCTTAGGGATCGGACACATTACTGAGTTGTTCCATTGCTCTGGCATTACCTCTTCCTTCCATACTCTCCTTATATAATTATGGACTTTTCATCCAGTTCGACTCCTTCCTCCTTTATAAGTTCTGCTGGGACACCGTTTTCACCAGCGCTCTTGTTATTTTTCAGTTCTTTTATTATTGTGTCGAGTTCTTCCTTTGTAGGTTCTCCAACTTCTTCCTGATCACACACTCGTGGTTCGTCTGCTAATTACTGCGTTAGCATTTCTCCTTCATTTAACAACTTCTCAAAATACTACGCCCATCTAGTACCACCAGTCCTCATTTTTGTTTCGTCTCCCCCAAAAGAATCTCCGTAGTACGTTGTTCTTTGTTTTTTGGCCTGTCTTACTTTCTTGGAGTGTTGGTAGAAGTTGTGAATTTCTTTCCTTCTGTAGGCTTCCCCTATTAGCTCTAAAGTCCATCTCTTTTTATTTCTGAAAATCCTTTTAGCTTTCTTCTTTCATCATAAATTTGTATACTTTCTTGTGTCTTATTTCTATCCAATTCCATTTTTGCTTTGTTTCGTCTTTATTAAACTCATAGAACAATAAGCACCTGCTTACTGGGATATGTTATCGTTTACTATTTCATGTACTACTAGGAACACTCGCTGTTATTTCGTAAACACCTACTTTGCGGACATATGTTTATTATGATTTGATTTTCGATCGTACTACATGCCCTTAAATTTTTTTAACGATGTTTTAAAATACTCTGTACATAGTTTACTCCCAAATTTAATGATGAAATATTAAGTAATCATCAGTCCTAATCATATTCCAATCCTATTCTATGTTATTCTGATAAATTGGACCTAATAAAACGAAGAATAAATAATATTGTATTATAGTAAAATTAATTTCAGTCTCTATTTTATCCGCTTCATTGTAGTAACTAAAATTGGATTTAACTTAAGTATTTTTCTTATTTGAAATTATAGGTTTTGATAAAAAATAATTTAAAACCTCCATATTTAGTGCAGATGTCTAGAAAAAGAAATTATATTTTATTTATTTTCATTGAATAGTATTTTCTTACGCTAAATTAGAATGAGGTAAAAATAATTAAATAGAAATTACCAATTTGCATATTTTAACGTTATCCTCGATTGAGATTTTGCCCTAGACTGCTTCGATATCCAGACTTGATTGCGAGATACGGATCAGTTCATTTAACAATTTGATCAGTCCCTTCCTGTTTCTCCACGATTTGCGTCTGATCAGCAAAATTGTTCTGTTATTAGATCACTATCTCGAGGTAATTTCGTCTAATTGGATTAATTTTCGTTCATCAACATTTTATTTTCGTAACTGGTTAACCTGCTTTCAATTCAAAATGAAACGCTTACCACTTTAAAGTAATATCGTAGCTGTACTAATAATTTCAGCAATGAGAAACTCGTACTTCATTTTCTACTCATATTTTTAGTCGGCATACACTACATGGATCATATAATTTATATACATAGACCTCCTTAATAATTATAATTTTGAGCCAGTTTTTCGCAAATGAAAACTCTAAAGTCCATTAAAACTTTTTGATAGGGAGTTTTAATTGCATGCGGAGTAATGCTATTTCAATTTTACAAAACTATTTTATACAACATAATAAAATTCTCATTAACCAATAAATTTTTGGTGTTACTGAATCTTAATTATGCAATTAAACTTTATTACAATACTGACATTGAAAAATATGTTTACCATTCATATTTACATCTGTAAATCATAACGAGTCAAATAAAATTAGATTTGTACGTACAAGATCTATTTAATTGACATCGAAATGAACTGTAACTACTAATAAATTCCACAGATGCTGTTTTAGCTATTCAATATTACGTGTGCATCGTGTTTAAAATAAACATTAGCAAATTTTAGCTTCCGTTTGGCTTTAATTTTCCGGTCAGTTTTTTATGACACCACGTCATGTAAATAAATATCAGTTTAATAATGTTGTTATAAGTTGTGCTTCTGTAATGCGGTCAAGTCACTGTCCCGATGAGACTATCGGGTTATAAAACCACGATTGCTACCCTGCTTAGTGATGCAGATATTTATCAACACTTACACAAAGATACAACAACTAACATTCAAAATAAATTAAATACTTTAGTTAGATAATTCAAAAATAACAATTTTATAGATTTGATTACATGTAAACAGTTACCCTGCTATAATGGTGTCTGCGCTAGACTCTACAACCTACCTAAAATTCACAAACCCGATTGTCTACTTCGGCCAATCGTTTCTTTTGTAGAATTCCCAACTTACCAATTATCAACATTTTTGCCAATATATGTACTTGCAAGGAGCATCGCCAATTTAACTGATTTTAATATTATAGACACCTTTCATTTTGCTGATGTCATGACTGATGTGGTCCTTCCTCCTGGATTTACCGTTGTCTTCTTGATGTAATCTCCCTCTTTACTACTATACCATTAGAATTAACCTTGCGATTAATTGAAGATAAATGGTTATACATTCAACCATACACGAATATTCCGCTGCCTGAATTTCTTCGCATGCTGGCTTTTCTTTTTGAGAACTATGTTTTACTTATGGAGGGGAAATATATAGACAAAAGTTTGGGGCCCCTATGGGTTCTCCACTTTCACCAGTGTTGGTATTACTCACGATGGATCACATATTAGAACAGGTAACGGCATTAATGCCATTTCAATTCCCATTTATTTATAAGTACGTAGACGATATAATCTGCGCAATACCTCAACACTCCACTCAGGTGGTGTTGGATGGCTTTAATCCAATCAATCCATCAATTCAATTCACGATTGAGCTGGAAACTAATAACACTGTTCCGTTCTTAGACACCCTGGTGATCGGAGATACTGATCAGCGCATGATACTGGACTGGTATACCAAACCGACCTTTTCAGGGAGGTATGTTCATTTTCACTCTAACCACTCACGGAGGGTTAAAATAAATACTCTAAAAGCAACGAAACAGAGAGTTCTTCGTATATGAAATCCACGCTTTCACGTCAAAAATTTAAAGAAACTAAAATCAATTTTCATTACGAATGGATATCCGGTAGTTAGTTCAATCAATACTGTTCCACACACCTGCACCACTTGGAGTTGAGGCCCCTCAACCTGGAGATCAGACGCCAAGAGCAGTAGCCGTCGCAGAAGGTACCATAGTAACCTATTTCCGGTTTCCATATGTTCCGCATTTGTCACACAAGGTTAAACATCTTTTCAAAGATTTCTTGGGTATTAAATTAGCTTTTTACAGTGGGCTAAAAATAGGTACAGTTTTCTCCAAGGTTAAGGACAAACTCGATCCACTTCTCCTTTCGAACATTGTTTATAGAATCCCTTGTGCGGACTGTGATGGCATGTATGTCGGCACAACGAAACAGTGGTTTAAATCGCGTATTGCTCAACACAAACGTGATTGCAACTTTTTTACGTCCAACACAGCCGATCACCATTGTAGTCTTGGTCATAACTTTGATTTTGAGAACGTCGCAACTCTTGATCATGAAACACACTACTATAAACGTATGTTCCTAGAAATGTATCACATTAAAACCACTGCTAATGCAATTAACTACAGGACCGACATCGACAACTTAAGTGACATCTACAGTTTTTTATTTAATATTAATTTACCTAATAACAATAGCAATTTCAATAATATCATTATAAATATAACCTTTTGAATTCTGAAATTTTACGTAACCACTATCACTATTTAGCCCTTCAATTAATTCTTAAATTACTTTACATTAAATTATTGTGCACACGCTGCCTGTTCATTTTTGGATTCTGCACACGGTACATTTCAAAGTCTGGAGAGTTTTGCCGATACACTTTACTATGTTGCCCCCACCTGTTTGGTGGAACTGTTAAAAATATGCGCTCAATTTGCGTATAACCTACAATACAACATGCAGCAAGAGTTTTAGACTTTTTCATCCTTTAATTTTACGACTTGTGATGTGTTGTGACATTTGTAACTTGCATTCGTGGTGTCCCAGTGTGTCGGGAAATGTTTTTCAATATCTTAAGCCTCTGCGTCTATTTTAAATTCTAAATGTGAGTATTCCTCATTCGTTTTTCTTGGTTTTTTTGGTTGGCATTATCAAGGTAATGTACTTTACAGTGTATGATGAAGAATTAACAAATAAATGCGAAAGCTTAGGACAAACTAAGAATTTCTTTAACATTTGGCTGCCATCCCCAGAACTTCATTTCGCCCTCCCAACTGTTTGTCTAACGTGGTACAGCCAGTACTTCCCTTCTAGGTAATAGAGTTTGTATAATTTTTATGATTCATTTTTAAAGTGCAATTTTTCATAAATGAATGGATCCTTGCAATCAATTTGCACGATCATTTACATTTGAAAAAAGCGACATCATCTGATAGATTTGCAAAAAGCAGAACGTGTTAGAATTTGGCAACAAACTTTAGATATGTTGAATGCTGGAGACCATAAAATTATTTCTAAAATTGTAACTGGTGATGAAACGTACATAGCGCGTTTTTTTATGTTTTCTCTCGCCAAGAGAGCCGAGTCTTGATATATAAAGATTAGGGAATCTCTACGATGGTCAAAAACAACGAGTCATGAAAAGGTTCCGCAGTATTTTTTAGAAGTACTCGTTTGGTGGTCGTAAAAATTAGAAGATCAGGAGGTAGTTACAGCTGTGTGACTTTTAGTTATTTGTTGAGCTCAAAAAACATTTAAGAGGGACGAGGTAACAATCAAAAGAAAAGATTGACATCGCCGTTAAGTGTTTGATAGTATCTCTAAACGCTTTGAAACTATGGAAGGAGATAATGGTTGAATGCATTATTGTAAATTACTTTGAACATGTTTAAAATAAAAATTTTAAAAACTTGTATCAATCTTTCTATTCTCAATAATTGTAGCTTATCCCTCGTATTACATCAAATTTTGATTCAGAGATAAGTGTGAAAAATGTAACCCTTACTACACTAAAGACAGCATAATATATCCTCGTTTCTAACCCGCCCAAAACCGACAGAATATATCATTTTGTTCTAAAACGTAATCAGCAGGTAAAACTAGTTCGTAATCTTCTCGAACCTTAATTTCGAGGATCGGATGGTGGTGTAAGTTTGCGCACCTGCAACCCCCTCGATCAAAGAGCGTATCGTTGAAGTATTATTTCCCGTGGGACGTGTTCGGAACTACTGTGCAAATGAATCGCGCATTAAGTCGCACAACTCGACGTTCGGCCTCACTTTCTGTCGATATATAAAATGTGCGAACTGCGAACGAGAAGAGAGATCGTCCTCCCATAAAGGAAAAGCAATTTACGTCGAAATAACTCACGTAATCGAATGCAATTCCATTTATTCCAGCCGAAATTAGCGCTAGACCATTGATCACACCGCTAGGTTCGTTCTAATGCGATGGAGTACCGCTTTGCGTACCATCCGTTCCTGGGTAAATAACTACCTTTTCGTTTCAACTAGGTACCCGTTTTTGATAAGGATATTGTGGAATGGGGATCACTCCCACCGAGGTATAATTCGAAATAAACAATATTGATACAAATTGGGTTCTGGAGAAGGTATTCAGAGGATTCAAGTTATGTGATCTGCATTACCAAGGCAATGATCTAGGATTCCAAATGCATACCTAATAACTGTAATGATGAGATTGTTTGGATATTTGTGTGGGCATACCTCAAGTTGCTGAATAATTCTAATGCTGTTTAGTACTTCTTGAAAGGAAAACTTCTAAGAACTTTTAGAGATTTATAATGTCAATAAGATATCCTATTTTAAATTAGGTGATGTTTATTGCCTGCTTTTGTAAAAACTGAGTTCAGATTGATGATTCATCAACCAAAGATACGTCAGTGAATACTAAATTTTGATTCTTTTATATTCTCGATTCTTATGTATATTACTATTTCTCATAATTTGTGCAGTAATTGGTGACAGTCTATAAATGAAGACTTCATTTAATACGTATACGTTGTTGTTTATGATCGAGTTATGATGAGTGACGTGCCAGACTTACAACAAATGACTTTGCTATGGTTTAACTAAAAGATTTACGCATCCGCTTTATGTCCCTTTGTATTGATGTAAGTACATACATAGCCATTATGAAACTGTATGACTTCAATAAGTGCAGTAACCATACTGCGAAAGCATTTATTACTCATGTCCTAGCTACATTTAATTTCCTAACAAAATATTTTTCTAACTTTCTATGTACAGACAGCTTTTATCCTTTGAAGAACCAATAACTGTAACACCATCAGATCGAAATTGATCTGAGAATGGTTAGAGAAAGAAAACAATCTGGGCAGAGAGCACAGTGTTGCCTTATGCTGGGTACCAGGACACACTAGAATTAGTGCCAACGAGAAAGCTAACCTATTAGGAAAGAAGGTCGCCACAACATCGTTTGTGGGATTAGAACCGCTTTGAGAAGTAGAGATGAGCATCTGTGAAAGATAACTCAAGAACAGGAAACAGAAGCTCAGACCAACTAACTGGGATATTCTTCCTAGTCTGTTTTCTCATAGGGTACTATCACATTGGGGAACAAATGACAAAGATAGGCTTGAAACACAACAGCGAGTGCAGGTTTTGAACACCTGTATGGCCTTCATTTATTTAGGGGAGGTGAACGTTAAAGCAAAAAAAGGATCAGTTTCGCCACTTGTTCGTCTTTCTGGAATAAATAGTAGTTACCAGGTGCTAATCAATTTTCAAGCATAACTAGATAGAAGTTTCAGGTTTATCATATTTGCCAAAATTATTTAGTAAAATTTGTTCTGCTCCAGATTTATTATTTAACTCATATATTTTTAAACTACAGAAGGGCCATATAATGATTCTGAGAATTAATAGGAGAAGAGAAGAGAAGAGAGGAGAGAGAATAAGAGGAATAGAGGGCAAATAATATGCAAATAATGTAATCTAGTGAGTGGAGTCTTTTCGTGGTTGAAAGACAGAGATTTGCTTAATTGGTTTCAAGTCGTAAAAGATTCTAATTCATGCAAAATCATTCCTTCTGTTTGAAAATAAACCGATTACTACAACACACTTTGATTGATTGATTGATTGATTTTGATCAATCAATCAATCAAACAACACACCTTACTTGAAAGTAAATCCACAGTAGAGCTTTTGATCTCATGGAATAATTCAGCTAGTGAAGATGAAGGTTTAACAACTGAATGTGGCAATCAGAATACTACAAAAATAACGATTACAATCTTTTAAAAGAAGTTAAAGAAACGAAAGCTGTCTTATTCAGGACGTATGTAGACGAAGATAAAAGTTAGTTCAATAACATGAAACATGAACAGAAATAATGTAAGACTCCAACGGTTGAGCTTGGCGTAATCAGATATCATATTGCAGATATTATTCTTTTGACTATCCTTTTTTGTTTTGGAGAAGAGAAATATTTCACTTGCATGAGGCCTGTATCAGTTTCCCGGTGACCAGAAACGTCTCCCTCCTCCGCGTTTATCTAGTGCAGTAAACTATATTAGCTTGTCTAACTTTATTCTCTTCCTTTTTTCGTTGGTCTTTATGATAACTTATACCGTTCTGGGCGCATGTATCCCTTCCTTTGGAAAAAAAATTAGTTTTCTGGTCTTTCTGCTTTAGATTTTGTCATGTAGCACTTGAGAACATATGGTCAGCAATATCAACTTTTTGAAATTTTGGGGTCCTGCGCTGGATAACAGTTGACCTTGCGGTATGGTCGACTGTACCAGTTTGCCACCCCTTCTAGAAAGCGCCATCCCTTAGATATATACTTTCCAATATCTCCTACTATTTGCTCATTCGTGTTGCTCTTCATATCTACAGTGGTTGGGCATTGAATTAGGACCACTGCGAGAATTTTTTATTTTGATTTAAAACTACAATGAAAAGTCGTACTTCCAGGCTTTCTTTTGTTTATAATATTATTTATGGATATACAAAAAACTATATTTACATTTAATATTTAGTATGTCCTTCTTCCGTTTAATGAGGGGTGTCAATAACCGAAATTGTGCAATTCTTTCATCATTGTTTCGCCAAATGTCTTCAATATTACCAACAAATCTTATTTTTTTTGTGCAAGTTCGTGATGAAACAATCTGGGCAAAGAACGATAAGATCAAAAATTGCTCAATTTCAGCTATTGAGTATGTATGTATGTATTGTCTTAACATTTAAAAAATTTATAGAATTCTGATTTCCTTTTTCAACCGTAAATTTTAATTTAGCATGATAGGAATTAAATACCTATGTGTATAACATGATCAATTTTACCTAACGGTGTGCAACATATGCAATCGTCTACATAAATATCACTTAAAATTCAACATGACAGTATTATACTTTATTTAATGAATCTAGCTCAAGAGATCCTCGAATACTAAATTTGCTACTACAGCAGATAATGGAGAACCCATTGCAGTTCCAAAAATTTGTTTGTATATGTTGTCGTTGTATTGAAAATAGGTAAAATTTAAGCATAAAAACAAATATATTAATTTACAAAAAGATCCCACAAACATGTTAAGGTTCTGGAATAAATAGATCTTTAAGCAAATTAATTGTGTGTTAATTGACCTAGAAGTGGAAAAAAAATATCAGGAAAATAAGTTAAGAGGATGGTCCAATAAATTAACGAATGTGTTCTAGAAGATTTTTATCAAAACATTGTTGATAAAATTACTATTAAAAACTTGACTGCGGAGTTTGCATAAAAATATTTTTGTTGATTCGAGGAAAGCACAAAACAAGCTAACAAGATTTATTAGAGGCATCAATCTGGTAACCACTTATGGGCTTTGAAATTAATTTCATAGTTGATTCGAGTGAATATACATAGTTTACCTAACAGTTGCAGGACGCTATTCTAAAATACATACAACTCAATGCCATTAGAATTTGAATACATGAAGCATATTACTAAATGGAAACGTTTCATTTTGTCTCGAAGACCTGCCAACCGCTATAAACTTGAGACATGCGGGTAGAGTTCACTAACTTGCGAACTGTACTTGTGATGTACATATACTAATTTGTAACCTGAAATCTGTGAATGCAGTTGCATGTTTAAGCTATACAGGAAAGTTACACGGGGTCGTAGAGTGACAGAGATCGCAATCATACGGCACAATACGCAATTATGTTAAACCTCACCGTGTTAGCGAAAGCAAATATGCAAATAGATATGAGGAAGTACCTACATATGTAGATATACGTAGGTGTATATATGTAACACTAAGCTACTAGAAAGCTTTAATGGACACGCTCCGAAACGCTGACAAACAATAGTACATAGTATATCAAAATGACGCAAATATAGATTTGGGGTACAAATGAATTCAAATATCGTTCCAACTGCGTTTCCCAGAAGGAATAGTTGGCGATTATTCTGAAGTTCGTGTTACTCAAGAGAGGTAATGTGATTCTGTGAGCATCATGTTTGTCACGATTTGTTGACGGTAATTGCTGTCAAAAAGGAAATAATTCTATTTCAAATGATACATTGTTACTATGAAGAACAGTATTTTTCAGTGTATAGGTTTTCTTAATAATCCGAATATTTATCCTTAGTTTCAAAAAAAGGTAGGTACATATGTAGTAGTATTCAATCTTATATGATTTAGAAGCGTTGGCATTTCAGTTAACTACCCATAAATTTTGCAACTGGTATATCTAAAAGGTTTACTTGAATATCAGTTCCTTAATTGATAAATTCAAAAGCGGATTGCTTTTACAGGTAGTACAATTGGACAATGGATATACATGATATAATGCACGAGGTAGAGCTTTATCTAAGTTGGAAAGAATAGGATACATAGTATGCTAGCCAATTTTGGTAACATGCATCTAACTCTTTGTGCCATAAAGATGTAAATTTACTTATTGAAGGCGCCACAAATACATTTTTAGGTCTACAATATTTGTTCTAGAGTTGACATGGTAACAATAATTAGACCTCAACATCTCCTTTACATTGTTGCATTGATTATAAAATTCATACAAAAGATCCAGATATATCTCTTAGCTTAAAAGATGTTTTTTTCATTTATTTATTGCTGAAAAAACAATTGCTGTAAATTTCCAGATGTGTGTACATATAAATATTATTGTGTCACGAATGACGCAAATAAAAAACTATCAATTATTAAATTATTTAATTATTTAATTTAATTTAATAGTTTTCAATTTTAATTTAATAATAATCATAAGAGTAAGGAGATAGTAGTAATAATGAGTAAGGAGATAGTAGTAATAATAATAATAGGATTTAATTCTTTCCATATAAAGCAACATAACAATATTATTTTGTACGTGTGGCAATGGGGTGAAACAAGAAAAAGCAACCACTAAAACTTTATAATCATGTCACATATGTAAATCAGAAACACAATTGATCCAACTATTGATATTTGAAGGACCTTTAATACTTTTGTAAACACAGTGCGTACCAAATGTATGGAATCGGGCTTCTTACTTCAAAACGATTCAAGCTAAATCGATAAAATTCAATATGCATGCTGTTTACAAAGCCTTCTATTCTTTCCGCAGTTTTCTTTATTTTTTAAAATGACAAGATCTGGTGTTACATAGCCTATTTGATTTTTTTAATAGAAAGGGGGGTCAAATCGCATATCGTTGGAAAGGTATTTTCAAGTAGAATTCAGCAATATGTCTTTTAATAGCTATCTCAAAAAATAAGTTCGCTATTGTAAGTTAAAGATAGGGAGGAGATATGGACAATGGCTAGTTGTTGTTTCTTAACGAATGTCAAACGCTTAGAACTGTGCTCAGAGTGCGAAATAATGGATCATCTTACAGAAAAGGAACTTATAGAGATCTTGGTGATGGTAGGATGCGGCGATAGAAGACGGAATCATGCAGAAGTACGCGATTTGTTTAATGCGGCGTATCCTGACCGCAACCCAATCGCTCATTCGACGGTTACAAAAACACTAAAGCGTTTTACGGAAACAGGTACCGTAAAAAATCGTTTGAAATCTGGCCGTCCAAAAACAGCAACAAACGATGAAAATTCTGTGAATATTATGCTGGATGTTATTAATACGCCAAGGACTTCGGTACAGCAACTAGCAGCAAATCATGCTATGTCAAAATCTTGACAGAAGATTACAATTCTGCGAAGAAATTATGCAGCGAATAAATGCTGATAGAAACTTCATACATAATATTGTGTTTTCTGACGATGCTACTTTTTTGCTAAATGGCAAAGTACATAAGCAAAACTGCAGATACTGGGCAGATCATAATCCTCATGGGATAAACGCTCATCCGCAGTTTCCAGAAAAAAAGTTAATCTTTGGGCAGGTGCGTAAGCAAATAGTCTTGTCTGTTAATTTTGCGCCTAAATAATTTTACTGTTTCTGCTGGGGCATAATAACTTTCCCAACATACTAAAATGCTTTCATCTGTCACAGGTGTTGTTGGACAGAATATTATAGGCGCGTTTTCTATTGCTGGGATAGGCTAGATATCTACAACTACTGCAAGAAAATATTATCCCTGACCTAAGTAGATTATACCCCCACGAAATCGATCTTAACATAATTAGCAACAAGCTGTGGTTTCAGCATGATGGGGCCGCTCCGCATTACAGCCACGAAGTTCGTGCTTATTTTAAAAACGTTTTTTCCGGAAAGGTGGACTGGACGTCGAGGATGTATTGAATGGCCACCACGACCACTTAACTTGACCCTACTAGATTTCTTCTTGTGGGGTTATCTGAAGAGTCGTATTTATCTTAATAAACCAAACAACTTGAATGATTAGTACACCGAATTCAAGAAGAAACCGCAAATATTCCTCGTGAGAGTATTTTGCATTCAGTGGAAGCATTTTCCAATCGAATTTAGTAGTATTAAGAGGCAAATGGCGAACACTTTAAGCATCTCTTATAAATTACAAACACCACAAAACAATTTATTGTTGCCCGTGCTAACTAGATCTTCAGTTATCGAATTAAGACCTCCTCCCAATCTTTAACTTACAATAGCGAACTTATTTCTTGAGATAGCCATGGCGAGTGGCATATTGTTGAATTCTACTTGAAAATATCTTTCCAACGGTAAGCGATTTCACACCCCTTTCCATTTAACAAAAATTAAGTAGACTGTGCATCTCCAGACTTTGTCAGTTAAAAAAATTAAAAAAAACTGCGGAAATAATAGAAGGCTTTGTAGGCAGCACCTACATTAAATTTTATCGATTTAGCTTGAATCGTTTTGAAGTAACAAGCCTGATTCCATAGATTTGATACGCATGGTACATACTGTCGTTGGTGAACTAGGTATGGTTTCATACACTCAAGTGCCCCATATCGGATGTTAACTGCGTTTAAAATAAGTATGACAATCAATGCTAATCAAATGCATACAAATTGTCGTAAAATATGGAAGCAGCCTTCTCACCGTTATTTAGGACATAGTCCATTGTCCATTGTCACCACCTTGAAGCTAAAAGGTCATAAACGATGCATGGTGAAATTGATTTCTTCAATTTTGTTCCAGCTATTGCTCTGATTACATTTGCCTTATTTTTGATTGCGAAATCATTCGCACATATCAGTTTTAAGATTTGTAAAAAAAAAACGTTTACTCTATCTACTGCCAAATCGTTTCCACGAAAAATAATAATTATTCAGAATATATTATCTAAATTTTTCAGCACATACACTTGTAATCAAACACCATTTATAACATAAATAGTTAGCGAAATATATCTTCACATCATATGGGATAACAACAGTTTTATTCTGTATACGTAAATAATGCGTAGGACTATCAAATAGTGTCAACTTTATAAAGAAAAATATGCCCTATCTAGTAAATGTAATAGGAATCCCTCGATAGATGGCTCAAAGGAAAACGCTCGTTTCTTCTCGCTTTTGTCTTACTTTATATCATCCGTCAAGCACGAAAATAGGAAAGCAAACACTACCACGTAATCAGAAATGGATTGCGTATATCTAAAAAAATCTACGGAGCGGCTTGAGCTTTATGCTAGAAATAACAAGATGTGTTATTTATAGAGCAGTCGATACGTTTAAATTATACCAATTTCCTTGTGTATAGTGTGATGTTCAGAAGAAATTATCGCTCACCATAAATACTTCAAACAATTTCCTGGATATGTGACAGAGTAGCACGAGAACTTTTTATTCTTAGTTTCGTATCGTTTTCGTATACTTAACAGTTTAATCTTTAATAGGTGGTTTCGTAATGGTACTTAGATATATCGTACCTCGTACTTCCGGCTATGTCTTGTGCCCAGCATAATGCGGAGGCCAACCAAAAAAGTGAGTGATCTAATTTAGTTCTCTATATCAAAGAAAAGGCGGAAGTAACTCCGAAAATATGAAAAGCAATTGCCACATTTATCCTCACAAAAAAAATTGGTATTGCGAATTCAGTTGATTTATGCATTAATATGCATTAATTTGCAAGAATAGCAGACTGCATGTAGTACTTGGATCTTGGAAAGCTGGGAAACAAAACATTACCTTTTTAGTAGTTATTTTAATTATCGAAACTGTAGCATTTGGAAATATAAGAATCCGTAAAAGTCAGCGTGTGTGTCAACACTTATATGCACACGTTTTTAGGCGATTAATTGATGTGGATTTTTGGTCTAATTGCACATTCTCCTTTATTTTAGACAATAGAATCGGTTGGCATTACATTCACAGCTGTCACTGGAAATCAAGAAGTTGATTATCACGAGTGGTAGTTGCAGGGGCTGCTTTCGCTGCCTTGGTTTCCAAACTCCTACAGTAACACTTGCTTTGTATATGAATGTGTTATTAAATGGCATATTTCATTAGAAGACGTGAGAAATCTGAATATTTTGAAGATTTTTTTATGAAACCAGTTGCGCATTAGCAATTCCTTGTAATACTGCCTATCAACACCTGTGTGTATCTGGTAGAGCTTTGGATTTAGAAGTTGTGTTTTGCTGACAGTTATCAGGTAACCCTAAGAGATTTTGCTACATGGGGTAAGAATTCACAATTTTACGTGCGTGCCAAAAATCATAAAACTAAAATCCAAATACTTCTAGTAAACAAGGAAACTTGTACTATATTGCTCGCACTATACTAACAGTAGGACCACATACATATAGGTACAAAATAATCAGATCCCTTCTGAGTCCAGGAAATAAAAAGTTACATATCTGTCAAATAGTACCGACTTCTCAACATTTCCCGTAAATTGATTCAGTTTCTGCATGTAGCATTGCTACTCTTGCTAATAGACACTCTTACCACAGCGCTATCGAGCAGTTTTCTGACGTAATTAGTTGGACGATGTTCTCGAACATACATATGTATATTGATTTTAGTATTAGGTAATGATAACTGCACATCGATACTTTCGTTCAATTATTAGTTAGACAGGTTGCTGCCTCCCGTCAATTGAGGATATAAAGATATAAAGGAATCTAAAATGCTAGAAGTTGGGGGTGTAAAAAGAAGGATGGCTCTGGCTATGCTGATGGTAGTTCAGATCAGAAAGTGGAGCTAAAAATCCGCTGCAAGTGATCACAAATTAACTGGAGGGCACCACATTCATGAAACATCTCTGTACGAAAGAACATCAAATTTGTTAAAGCAATGGAGAAGCAATAGGATTAAATGGTTGAATGTACGTCTTCCTCAACCCCTATTTGCTGCATTCGCACCCCTTGCCATGCTAGCAATTAAATTTTCAATCCATTCCCGAAGAATATTCTCCCACTCTTCAATTACTGCATCCACTAGTTGATTGTGGTTGGCAGGACCTTCTTTTTTAGGTAGTCCCATAAACACCATAAATGGGTTGAGGTCGAGATTAAGCAGTGGCCATTCCATGAGCACAATATCAACAGCATGCAAATCATTGTCGTGTATTCATGAAAAATTAAAACCCACAATACCAGTGAATGGCATGACCGTATTTATTAATTCATAGTCCACAATTCCTATACAATATTGTAAAATTTGATTAAAAACGCACTCTGTTGGTTCGTAAACTATTAATAAATCTAGGAATCAGTTCTCGCATTTAAATTTTATTTTATTTACAGTGATTGCACGTACAGTTTATTAACGTATAAATTGAAACAGAATAATATAAACACACTTTACAAATTTCCACTCATTTGTACACAATATGTGTTTACAATAACTTTACGCGAAAAAGGCGAATTTCACATATGAAACACAACACAGAGTCGGTCATAAACTGTAGGCTATTGTTCTAAACTCGCCACATGCGAATGAACTGAAATCTAAACTTTCAAGCTAATAAAACATTGTAGAGATAAAATACGTATATGCCAGCTTTCATTCTACAACTTTTAATACTTGTTTTCGCTGCCAATTCCTATATGCCAACAGTTTTTATTTGATGTTCCGTTGAATTTCTTTCATAAAAAAATAAAGCGGAACGCGGTATTGTGCAACATCTTTTTTTAAAGGTTAGGGAAGCGGAGCCCTGCGAGGGTAACGCACAAAATATGGAAATTCGTAGATACAATTTTAAATTTGATACGAAGGAGGGCGTATAAGAGACAAAGCGAGAATGATACAGTAAGGTTAGACAATGAATGCATTTGTATACGTCCCTACGTACAGTAACTTGGCTATTTATTTAAAGTTTCTAAATGGTAGGCATTTTCGTTAATAACATTTCTACAATGTTGAATGGTATTCGTTTGGCGGAAACAGGGATATATGGAAATTGAAAAACGTGTTTAAAAAAAACTAATATAACGAATGTCTAACGTCGATTAAAGATTTAAAGTATGTACTTATATATTATACATATATTGTCAAATATAATTACAATAAAAGATACAATACAGAAATACGTAGCTATTTTTTTTTAGCAAAGTGTGTGTGTGTGTGTGTGTGTGCGTGTGAAAGACGTACCTCACTTTGCGATAGCTTATTTTACCGTTTACCTAAATACCGTTTGATCGTTCCATGGTGCGATTAGAATTGTTGGAAATAATAAATCATCAGAAAGAAGGTTACAATGTATACACAGTGGACGAAATGGTAAAAGAGAGTAATAAAATTGTATTTAGATTACCACCTTACCATTGTGAATTCAATCGTATTGGGCACAAATAAAAAATGAAGTAGCTGCAAAGAATAAAAGCTTCAAATTAGCTGAAGTGAAAGACCATTATGACAAATGTAACCTCAGCAAAGTGGACAAAATGTGTAGAACATGTGATTAAAAATGAAGGTAAAATATGCAATATGGCTTAATAGACGACGTGGTAGAGCCATTTATTATTTCGTTTGGAAAAGATGCTACAAGCGACGGACGGTGATATAGTTAGACAGTGATAGTAATTCTGTTCAAGAACTGTAGAATTATGAATTTAAAATATAACATCACGATTCTAGTTTGATGGACCATCATTCTTTCTATTGTAATTTATAATAATATGTAGCATCAATTTTAAATATCTGAAATACGAATTTTATGTTAATATACATATTTGATGTACTACAAATATATATTATGTAAATAATAAAATACATAGGTATTAAAATTATTGTGCACTTATTTTTATAAATGTATTGTACATTAAAATTAAATTAAATATGGAAGTGTAAATAAGTACTACTAAGGTTACTTTGCCTAAAATGATGCAGATTTTACAATTTACTCCCCTTAATAAAAAACAGAGTATAGAGGAAAAAAATCAAACTACATATTATAG
>SMLS01075293.1:0-61594 GCA_004785975.1 Popillia japonica
TAGTAAATGTTAATCTTAAATGTAGCCGTAAGTAGACAATTGACGAAAAATTAGAACAGGTTTTAATTTGACAATTTTATCATGAATTTATTTGACAAGAAAAAATCACGGCAATGTTATTGTTTACACATTCACACTAAATTCAAGATTAAGAACTGAATTTATTTGACCGCGTACACTTGTATTCAACATTATTAACTTCCATAAACTTTAACGATCTATGTAGAAACCCAATTTAATACAATCCATAATTTACAATTGGAAAATTGATTACAATACCTTTAATCTAATATTATCTGTGGAGGAAGCAATACAGTTTACTCCTAGATACTTTATTTAGCGTAACAAGATTTTGGAACAATATCTGAATCTGTACCTACCGGAGCAATTTTATTTCCATTCGTTATTAATTTCACCTACCGTTCGGTATTGTATTGTTTATTCAATTAAATGCCAGATAATTTTGTATACATTTTTGCCTTTATCTGAATATATATCTAATACCTATAACAACGGGATGGCGGTTTATTTTGGCTTGAAATAAAATTGCGTTTTTAGTCTATAAAATTGAAAATAAAATTATTTTCAAGGGATCCTTTTTATATTCCCGCAGTGGGTTGTTTTGAATTTTGATGTAATTTTCGATTATGTTGTTTTTTAATCACATATGCCTTGGTAACTTGCGTAGCAATTTACAAATCGGTAGCAACATTATTAATTTTGTTATCTAATTTGGAACATGGAAAACCTCCAAATGATTGCCTTTCCAAGACAACTATTTTCGAGTGGTTACAATTGTTTAGACATGGTCGAAAATCACTGGATGATTATCCCCGCCCAGGGCGCCCTGTTGGCGTGATCACTTCAGATGTTCTTGAAAAAACTGAGTGTTTGGTACTGGAGGTTGCGAGACTAAAAAGCGACAATTAGCAGCTTTACTAGGAATTTCAAAAACCACCGTTTTCAGAATTTTACACTATTACCTTGGGATGATTTTCTAGAAAATCTCTGGAATGGCAGGTTTCTCACGAGATTTAATTTATACAACTATATAAATACATGTGAACGTAATTCAGAAAATTAAGATGTATCTATGTAGATACATAATATATCTGAATAACACCGACTACCTATATTTTGTTCAACCATAAACCAGACTTTTCCACTTTCTTAATGTATCCAACTTTAACACCGTCTAAAACCTACATAGATCGACCTAAAGTTATCTGTACATAAAAGTATCGTAGCTTTAAGCTTTTAATGGTATCGTTGAGTGCCAGTACTATATCCTGTATCGAAAAAGGGATACAAGTACCACATTAACTGATTAAAATTTTAAACAGATTTCACGCCATGTTTTTGGAAAGTTATTCAGTAGTTACTACAGCAAAGATGGAAAGGTTAAACATGTTTTATTTTGTTTTTTCATTTTAAACCTCTTGTGTACTATAAGGGTAATATTACACATATACATACATATGTATGTATTTTCTAGCGAACAAATCCGCAACGAAATTAAATGGTGAAAGCAAAATCTTTATTATTAAATTACGAGTACCTAACCTAAACATGTCTGCCCATGTAATTTAATAAACTTGGTAAAACTAACGTATTCATTTGCGCAAGAATTAGTTTTAGAACTGTATAAAGTGTGTTTTGCTGTGTTTTATGTAGACCTCACTAATGTGGAAACAAAAGCAATAAAAATCTTCATTCAAACCTTTGCATATTTTACGTTTTAAACTTATTGCCATATTTCTTTGTAGATGTTTTTAATGTCTAGATTTTCCAATTGATTATATCTACTTACATTTAAACCAGCAATATGCATATTATGCTGCTTGTCAAATATGTATGTACATTCTTTATAAAAAATGATTTATTCAGACGTAAGTAGTTGAGTAACCTATTGTGGCGGCGGCCAGCGCTGTCGCACAGCTAGGAAAATAAATCATAAGATCCCTATTTCTAAATGAGTATTTTTTGCATTATTTCTGCACTTCATTATGAAATTTATTTATATAATTGTTATGACTATAAATCTGATAATCTAACTATTAAACTATTGAAATTGACTATGTTCTGTAATGGTTTTATTGCAAATAAATATATATTATTATTATTATAATCGGATAACTAAAAATAAATTCTTTCTGTTCTGAAATTTTAATTCTACCACACTAGAAGAAAAATGAATAGTTTTTGTTTTATGCGTTTTCTCGAAGTGGGTTAAGTGTATATTTGCTTTTTGTTATTTACCATTTTAAATTATAATAATAACCTATTGTATATTGCCGCCACAACTATGCCTTTGCAACTAATTATTATTCGTCCAGAAAATATCCAGAATGTACTATGTAGGTACTTTTCTTAATTTTAGTGTATTTCTTTTTTGTTACATCCTAATACAAAAGTAATCCATTAAGTAGGTTACAGCGACAGTAGGCTATGGCCAAAATCATAGAACAAAATCAGCTGTCAAATATTGTTGATTGCTAACAGGATTAGTATTTGGGAAATAATGTTGCTAGTAGAAAAGAGAAATGTTTGGTACTTGACTTCTGAATGAGGTACTGGACGAATAACACAAGACACTAGTGTGTCTTGTGTTATGTCGCATTTTTTTGAGAACTCCAATTCGTTCGTTTGTTCACGCCAAATCGCAGGTCTTGGAAATGGCATTACGCTATTCTTACCGTTTGACCAGCCCCTTGAGAAACTTGAGAACTGATGAACATTGCATTCGTTTGTCTGCTATTGTATAGTCCCATACCTTATAGGGTTTATTTTTTACCTAACCTCACAAAAAATCCAAAATATGTAGTTAGTTTTAGGTGAGCGTCAGTTAGTTTGTGGCTATAAATTCGGAAAACGGATCAGGCTAACTGTCAACTAACAATCAAACTGCTATTGGGGCACTGTAGGCTATTACGTTCTACTTGTAGGTAGTACCAAGGTATCACATGATCTTTGAAGAAATAACGGAATATCATAACATTTATTATCAGAGACCTAAAAAGCCAATGAAATCCCTGATAATCTGCATCAAAATTTTCGCCAAATCGGCATCGTTTTCACTAGAATGTACCCAGTAATGTAATACTGTAAAATTCGGAATGCATTTCAGCGGAGAAAACCTCAGCAAGGCAATTCTTATAAGCAACAACAGCCTAAGATTGCTCATAGAAACTTTAACTTTGTAGAAACTGTAAGTGTTCAAAGAAGGAAGAAGTGAGATACTTTGGGGGCAATCGGATAGACTACCGATTAAGTAAATTAACGTTTGGGCAGGTTGTGGTCTTGTTTATTTGGGTACAACTAGGTTACAAGCGGCTAATGCTAAAATGTTAAGCAATTCCACTTGGCCTTTTCGCCGAGCACGTAACCGAGATCGAACTGGTCCTCCGAAATTTTCACAAACACTTATCTGGAAATTCAATAACACAATAAAGTCTCTATTTGCAGCATTTTCTATCACTGGGAAACAAAGCCCAGTGTCACGAAAAAGATAGCATGCAAAACTTTCGAAGAATAGTCACACCAATATTTTTAAATATTATTATTTTGTTTCGTCTTAGTCATCTACTAATTTTTTTTGGAAAATACTTTAATTAACTTTTAAATCCATGTTTTATTGAGACCTGTATACAGACGCATATGTATATTCTACAACATCATAGGTTTATCAAGCCACCATGATAACAAACTAAAATTACCAATTACTAATACCAATCACTGTTTATGTGTATTAAATGCGAAACTCTAGCAAGTAAATACCTACTAGATCTCATCTCGAATTTACAAACTAACATATCGTTCGTATCAGCACGTGATGCACATATCCGCCCTGATAGATGTGCAGACGTTCAAATTAGTATCTAATCAATAGATCGACTGATCATTCGCTGTAATGGTTGTTGAACGGCGCGGTATGTAAGCTCTCATACTTACTTTGATCGAGTAGATGAACATATAATTCGATCATGGCTGTGAAACATGACACACAATATGTTTACGTATGTGTGTATTAGATAGCATTACAATTGACTTACGCATCATAATTAGCACCACCCTATACCCTTGGCAATTAATACTGTTTCAAAGCTTTGTGGAGTACACAATACATCTTGTTGCTTAGACAATAACTTCTCCGGCGTGAATAGTGTAACAGGCAACGCCTGTATGAGGGACCATACGCTACCTTGTTAAATAATGTTAAACTAATTGGCGGATATTAAAGGATGTGATAAACAACTGCCGGAAACTATTAGGGCTGACAGGATTTCCAATTTACCGCAACATCCGATTGTCGAACCTTTGTTACCCATTACTTTCACTTCGTGTTACACTATATGAAGGGACTAAACGTTTAATTAATGAAAAACCTTTGTCGAATTCCTAAATAAATATAAAGGAAAAATTGTCTAATTCGTCATCAAATTTTTGTTTGTTGAGATATTTTATTTATTCAATTGTATTCCCAGACTGTGGGCTTCGATTGATTTCATAAGTAAATTTAATATGCTGCTTTTTTATCAACTCTACGTTTTTATCTTCATGCATATTCTACGTGAAATCTGATACATGAGCTATCTTCACAGCACGTACCGTCGCGTTGTAGTTCGTTTGCGCAACTGGAATTCTTTCCAAAATTAATAACTGAATTGATCTCTATGCATACGATTTTTCTAATAAAAGAAAATCACGATGTGATAAATCAGGTAAATGTGGATAATAAGTTAAAACCACTATTTTTCATGCAGAGAGTTATTGTCACGTTTCAATCCACCAAGAAAAGAATTGGACTATCGATTCAGGAACGTCTCATAAAAGAAATGCGGAAACCGTTTCCTAACCAAGTTTATTCAAAATATCCCGCTTTAGAGTTATCAGAACATTTTTTGTTCATGTTTTTGGAAGTGATGAAGACTTTTTGACTCTGTAGATCAATAATATATTCAATGGCAATAGAAGTATTACACCCAGAAGGAATCATTTGTTTAACTGGCAGTTTTACGTCAGCAATGAAGCAATAACATTTGCAAGACATATTACTAACACATAACACGAAGAAAAAAAAAATAATGTGTTTGGCGACTCCGTTGCTGAGTACACTCCCGTACACGTCCAGGCATCGACAAAATAAGATGATCGATATCTGCTTGTGCCAAGCAACTTGAACTTCGTTGATTAACTGCGCCAAAGTTTGCGCAGGATGCTGCAAAGTGCAAAGTCTCCTCCCCATGATATCCCACACATGTTGGATAGGCTTTAAATCTGGGGGAACGGGTTGGCCACGGCAAAACACTAACGCTTGCGTTTTAAAGAAAGTCTATATTTCGACAAGCAATATGGGGATGTGCAATGTCTTGCTGGAAAAGGTGTATGGACGGCCATCTAGATAAGGTAGTAAAGGGGTTTGTAGGACATTATCAACATAACGCGCAGTCCTCATACTTCCACGAATAGCCAAAAGTGGTATCGACTACCATAAGCAATAGTTCCCCAAACCATTGCTCCAACAATCCTGCATCGATGCCTCTCAAGAGCAAACCCAATATCGCGTCGCTTTCCACGCCGGCGTCGTACCCTTCTACGACCATCGTGCATACCTAGACAGAATCGGGATTCATCACTGAATATAACATTATGCTTTTCTGCTTCCCAATGCTGCCGTTCTCTGCACCAGTTCAAGTGTTGACCACAGTGGTCCGCAGTTGTCCGCAGTCAAAGGAAGCATTAATCGTGGACGGTATGAAACAAAGACTCGAATGCGGCGTTATAGTGTACGCATAATAACAGATCTACCTTCTTCTCTAAATCATTGGTCAACAATTTGACGCGTCGTAGCGAAACGGGCTCGTAGAGCTAGTTAACTGAAGCGCCTATGTTGACGCTCTGTGGTATGACTCGGTTGACCACTTGCTCTTCTTCGTGTTCCTCTACCTTTTTTTGTCCACACACAACACACACGCATTACCGTCATTGCAGTACATTTACCACGACTGCCAATTTTACGATAAGACAAAGCAACATCTCGATAGGCAACAATTCTATCCCTGTAAAAGTCACTAACACGGTGATAATTTTGAAGTCTTCGAACTCTAGGCATAGCAATAGCAATAATATAGTCATTTTGAAGACAAAAAATCAAGTTGAACAAATTACTTCTTCTGGGTATAACGCTTCTAATGTCACTGAAACATACTTATATTCGTGTATTAAGAATATAAGTATTTTTCTGACCTAGAGATCGCCATGCGTACAATAAACAACGAACGAAATTCTCAATTTTGATTATCGTACCAGTTGTAGCAAATCATTTGCAGTCAACTGCAATAAATTGTCTTTCTTCACAAAATTATACAGTATATTTATCACTTTCCGGTATTTATATATGTAATTTGTGTAGATCATGTACAACGTACAATTTTTTCTTACTATCATTGTTTGTGTACCTATATATAATCCTTTCATTCCATTTGCATAACGAACCATGAAAACCACAAAACATAAATACACCAAGATAAAACTTTCTCGAATATGCTTTGGACGAAACAAAAGCAAGGGAAAGTATATTATAATTGTAGCAAGCAATGTAAATTATAAAGTAATACGGACGATAAAGTTTTTGTCGTTTTATATTCCCCAGAAAAAGCATTTTCATTATTCTGTATATAAAGAAAGAATTCAACAAATGTATGTACACAGAAAATCAGCACGCACCAAACAACAAACTTCCGCGACAAATTCAACCACAACAAGCGCATTGGTGGAAAGGATTTAGACATTTTTTATTCCCCTATACAATATTCATTCACTGAGGATCTCTAAACCATCGCCTATGGGACGATGTTTATGTGAAAAGTTTTACAAAAATCCACTTTCATAAAATTAAAATATCTTCTTAACAGAAAGTCACTTGAACAAATTTTCGTATAACTTTGACCGAAGTAAGGAAACGCTTGACATAGTTTAATATCAAGATGTGATGCACTGCGCGGTAAGACAATGCCGTCTGACCTAGATACAACCCTCCAATTATTTCTACTTTAAATCTCTCGCAACAAAATTTGATACCGTTTATGTAAATATCAATTTGTCATGGGTATATAAACCAATCAATTTATAGCTATAAAATATAGCTTTAAAGCGCATAAATTATAATATCGGATTACAAAATTATTCATGTTCGAATATAAAATAAAAGGCTGTCCTGTTCTTTTAGTAATTTATTTTATTTCTCTTACGCTAATTTATTATTCAATTTTTATCAGTCTCTACAGATCATACTATTGAAAATATTTGAGGAATTATGAACGCAGCGCCACAACATCTTGTCGAAGAACCATACACCAAGTTCCCATATCAACACAAGCAGAACAATTTTAAGCCGTGACATTATTTTATTTCCCTATAAGATGCAGGCGTATCATAAATTATTACCGGCTGGTGATAACAAACGCATGTAATATTGCCTGTGGTTAACCTAACATTAAACAACAATTAAGTCTTGGATTTGACATTTCTTTACAGATGAGGAGTAGTTTCATTTGTCAGGGTATATCAATTCACAAACCATGAAAATGAAGAGTGCTCAAAACCTCACATATTTCGTACGCCTCCATTATCATTGTATCCCCAGAAAGTTTGGATGTGGTTTGATGTTTCTCGTACAACTAATACTCATAATCTTTAAAGGAACCATCATTGCCCAAAGGTATCGAGACACCATCCTAGAACCCCTTATAAACCATCTTCACGAAGACGTGCTGCAACAGGGATATTTCCAACAAGATGGTATCACTTCTCACACGAGTCCGTAATCTATCGCTTATATACAACAATTTTTTGAGGATTTTCTAATCAATTTACGTTGTGAACCTAAATTGCCGCCAAGTTTACTAGATTTGACTGTCCTACATTCCTTCTTTTTCGACATTTCAAGAACACCACTTTTAAAATACCAATTAACACATTTCTTGACTTGTGAAACCGAATAACTGAAGAATGTGCCATTGTTACGCGCGAAATGCTCCAGAACATATTTTAAAATATGAAAAAGCGTGGAAATTTTCAACATCTCATATACAGTGCTTTTACATAATCGCAAAACCCACGTAACTTCTCTTAGACATGCAACCCATTTAACAGCATGGTTATGGTTGTAAATAAAATATCTACAGAAATTTTTATTACTTATTAAGAATTAAAATTTGACAGGTTAGCTCTATAGTGTAAATAATCAGAAGTAAATACCGTATACAGTATACAAACCTCGGCGGAAAGTGGTTCATTACCGTCGAGAGATAGAGACAATTGCCTTTGATAGGTACTGTTGCTAAGTAGCGTAGCAATTAATAGTAGTATGTTTGACAGATAATAGTTTGCTTTACTTATTTAATTGACACTGACGTTTCATAAAGTCTGAAATGACATTATCTAGCCGAGAAAGTGACGTAAGCTTGCCGCTAAAGTGCCATTACCTAGATTGGTATGTAACAAGTATGTAATATCGTGTTTTCTAACCTATTTGACGGTTGGAAATGTTCACTTTACCAAACGATCGTGAGTAATAGTCATTTATGTCACATACACCTCTTGTGACAAGTAAGGTTTTGCTGTCGAGGATGTTTATTATTTATCCGAGACAGCAAAACTATACTTACATCCTGTGTAACATACAAAATCTTTCGCACAATCTACACAAAATTATATAAAATGATGATTTTATTGTAAAGTTTTTTATTATAAAGTTTATATCATGTTTGCCATAGTTTCTATGGTAACTTTAGGTCTCTAGGCAGAACATGAATATTTCACCCCGTTGCCAAAGGCAACCAATTACACAAGTTCAATTACTACAACAATGACATACTTACGTTGCCGCTAGTGGGAAATAGTTACTTTTGTATTCACTAATCACAGCACGTTATTTTGCAGACACATTTGCATACGGAGTTATGATCGTGAGTTTTCAACACTAGTGCGTAAAAATGACAAGACAGTATTACAGTATCACAGTATAATTATTAAAATATCAATTGCTACTAAACTTAGTTAATGGAATCTTATAAATTTTGCAGAATTAATTAAAAACTTGAAAAAATAAATGCTGCCATCTATTACTCATATTTTGAATTAGTAATTTCCAATGTGAGCACAAGCAAGCACAGCGCGAAATTGTGTTGGCACAATTCCTAGATGCAACATTTTTTGAAACGAGCAATTTTTTTAGTAAATAATAAATATTTATATCGATATTACTTGGTGTATTATTTTTTAGGTAACTGTATGATCACAGTTATCAGTTTAGAATTAATAGTTAAGAATATAAGTACTTAATAGATTACTCAATTAATAAAATTTTTACTTTGCCGCACTAGTGTTTAAAACTCACTTTTCCCCACGCAAATTTGTGCGCGAAATGCCGTGTTTTGATAAGCGAATACAAAAAAAATATACAATAATATGTTGAAAATAGTTTCCGCTATTATCTAATAAATATTTATTAAAACAATTCTCAAATATAGACTTTGCTTGCGACTCTCAAGTTAGAAAGGTCAGGGATATTTATTATTTACGTCTTACGCAGAAGTCACGTGGTTTTGTTTCTAAGTAAAAGCCCTGTAGTAAATTGAAAATAAAGCATAAATAAATCCATACGTGCGAAAAATTACACTAAATAACTCTAAACTCGACTACATAAGTATTGTTATGATGCATTTGACAAGGTAATTAACAAGTAACCAATAATATACCAATATAATTACAACTACTGACGATGAATTAAAGATACACGGTAGCTACTTTCACAATTCCAAAGCAATCTTTTATCGAAAAACATAATAGAATAGAAATAAGTTCCTTTGTAAAGATTGGCACTTTTTACAAATACTGTTAACTCCTTAGACCGACAAACTTAGTTGTATTTAACCACAAAAACTAAAGTTGTTAGAACTTGTGTCTCTGAATCTTTGCAGTAGATTAAGTTTTTGATGCGGAGATGAGGCATATTTTGAATCTAGAAACTTTGTTGAAGTTTAAAATTTATTAAAAATACTAATAAACTTCAGTTCAAGTTTAGACATTATACATCTTCATACTCATACTTCTGGGGAGCACATTTATTGCTTTAGATATTATTTTAAGATTGATTTTATAATTCAGCTACAATCACAATAACTGTTTTCATATTTTCTCCGCATTCTAATATTTTAATGAAAAATTTTTAAGAAATTCATTTTTATGATCAAATCGAAAGATCTAAATTATTTGTTATATACAATTAATTATCGCACATATCATACATCAGAGCCGTCTATTTGCATTTCCATTCCATGACTTTCATTAATGTCTATTAAATCTTAATTTAAGACTACGTATGGCAAGAGGATTTTTTTCTAATCTCCAAAATAAAATTTCTTGAAATATATGAAAATTATTAAGAAGACGAAATTACAATATCAACTGTCACGTTGTTGACAAGGGACTGACATATTTCTAATTTATAAAATGTAGTAGAAGAGAAATCTTGATATTAAGGTTTATATTGTTACAGTTGAACTTTATATAGAAATATTTCCTCAAATGTTTTAGGTAAAATGGAAATGGAACATATTTCATCACACGCAAATAGTTCAAGCAAATCTCCGAAAATTATAATCAACAACTGTAGAATCGATTAAATACGAAATATAAGTTTAATAGAATATAACAGGAAACCTTTATTAAGAAATGTAATTTGTCACTCATTGCATATGTATAGCCCAACATACATACCGGTCGTTTTGAGAAATAGGATAAATAAAGCCGGGAAGAGGTAAGGGGTATGAAAATTCGCTAAGAAGTGGGGACGCGTATGCGTCTATGAACGGTGTACTCTACAATATCGGTGGGGACGTAGCTCCCTTCACCTCCTCTCCGCTTTAAGTATCCTATGACTCAAAACGACCGGTATATGTATACAGCAATTTACAATTACAAACGCAAACTAAATTTGTTAATATAAACTTCCCTTAATTATTTAATCAATAAAGGTTTCCATTTCCATATATGCGAGTAGGAAGAACTTTCTACCATCTGACCGCGCAACCTTGGTAAACTGTGTAACTGCCGGAATAAACAAGTTTCTACTACTGGGTACTGGCAAGCTACTACTACAAATATGGTACTACAATATGTGGACAGGTTTTATAATTTGAGTATTTAGAATATGAAACTAATTATTTCTGATAGAGTAGGTATGGGGGCTAGGAATTTCAAATCACCCCGTACCTGTAGTAATTTCAAATCCTCCCCAGCCGCGTTAGTAATTCAAATCCCATACCATAATCGTGGGGCCATTCGAGTTGGTCGTCAAAACCTACCGATGGTAGGAGTGGTAAGACGTGGTCATGGTGCTCCTAATACCTGCTAGAGTTATACCACTAAGTACATCTACTTAAATTACAGTAATATTGAAACATTGAAATCATTAACTTGTTGGTTACGAAAAAAAAATATCAAATTATACAAAATTGGAATATTTAAACCAAACCCAATAAAATGACGCTTTTCTAAAATGTCTGCGTTTGTATAATAATAGGTATCAGTTAACCATGCCGCCTGGTGCTCTTATGAATAAAAAGTATGGTCTACATGTCACCACTATTATTACAATGTATTTGATACCTACTTTTATTAACAAACAAATTAAAATTTACTAAACTGCTTTCTATTCAGTTGCCAGTTCAAGTTTTGCATCAAACTCAGCTACTATTAAACCAAGATGGTATAATATACTTATACAGTCAATAATAAATTACTGTTTTTATAGTAACTCACACTTATAATATGATAAATAGTCAACTTCAACGGTTGTAAACTAGTATTGACAATAGTTTACTAATCGTTGAATTAGATTGGCAGAAAATTACTCCAAATTTAAATGGCATAGAAGGAATAAGTTAGATAACTAACTACATCAAATTGAACACTCGAGTATAATAGTTTCTAGTTCTCCCAGGAATTATGGTGATGGATTGCATAATCTGCAACAACCTACGTGTAATAAATCATTTTCACTGTGGCCGCATATCTAGATTAAAATACATACATTAAGGTTACGTGCTGTGAAACTACCACATATGTGCCTCTCCGTTTTCTTACCGCGTACCGTCTCAAGCCAGACCGACGTTCAAAACAATTCTCTTTTGCACGGAACTAGAATTATAATATCATTTCATGTATCAAAATAGCCTGAATTATTCAAATTTATTCAAAAAATTGCACTGTTGCATTTATTACACGGTAAATCTCGGTAAATTTCTTGTGTTGCTAAAGAACTAAGCGGCGTACTTATTGTAGTAACGTAGAGGAGAGGAGCTGAAGTAAAAGCTTCAGGGGATTTTTAGATAACGAGATGCACTTGTATGTTTGCAACTTCAAGAAAAGAATGCATCTCTAGCATTTTCAGGTCTAATCCTATTTAGGGTTGGCGTAATTTAACTTTTGAATATATATTTCTTGCGAAACAGCCTCATCTCTTACTTTAATTCCTGATATTTTGCTTGCCCTACGGCACGGGATTTTTATAAGCATGTAAAATCTTTAAAGAATATTTTAAATTATTAATTGCAAAAGTATCTATGTATATATAATGTAAGTACATTACACGCTTAACTATTAACGGGATGGTACATAAAATCCTCATCAAATTTAAAAAAGAGAACAAAAACACATTACTTTAATTAATCTAACGGAGAGTTCTTATTTTTCAATTCGGCGAAAATTAGTTTTTTATTAGCAGAAAACTCTTGAAATAATTATCTTTTGTACGTATGATTCTGTTTTAATATTCATGGGCAGTAATATAATATGCTACATAACAAGAAGGATGACCAGACACACGCTTGCAAAATTATTTAAAATCGTTTTATTTGTATTAATAAATAATAATAATAACACTACATACATATATGTATATCAGATGATTAATAATAATAATAATATAACTTTATTCTCCAAACAGGTACAACTCAAAAATAGAACAAAATTAAAGAAAAAATACAAATCAAATTGAAAAATGCCAATGCGAGGCAACAAAAAAGAAAGTTTTACATAAATATGAACGAAATAAAAACACAATGAGTGTAATAAGAAAACACAAAATTCAGTTTAATATAAAAAATTAGAAATTAGGACGCTTAACGAAAAATATAAGTAGAAATACTATATTACGACTTATTAGCAATAGAGCATATAAAGGAAATTGGAGTTCTTGGCAAACAGCTGGTTCTAGCTACCGGAAAACGATAACAGCAGTGAGTTTTTGAGAGAATACGAGGGACAAGGAAAGAGATACATACATATGTTGAAGAGGTAAAGGACAATCCGTGGTATTATTAAGCAGATTGTTTAAAAATTTTAAACGCAACTAATCTCTTCTCGATGTTAAGGAAGACATTATGACGCCCCAATTAGGCAGAGGAAACTCCTCTAGGAAGATAAACACCGTCTAATTTGTTATAAAGGAATTTCAAAAATCTAACGGTGTATACAATCGACTTGTAAAGATTCACTAGCGTATATAGGATGCCATATTAGGGTAGCATATTGGAGTTTAGAAAAAACGAAAGAATAATATCTTTTAACCAAATGAATATCTTGGAAAAGCCTGGAGATACGCATTACAAAACCAAAATATAATAGAATAAGTACAATTAATCGGTATACAATTGTTGCTTCCTGGATGTCTCACTAGTATATGAATAAGAATATCAGACCATGGGAGAATTTTAAATCATCGTCATTTATTTGCAGGTACTTAAAAATGCATTATTTTAAGGAAAACTACTTTCCGTGTATTCCCATTTCATGAGAATCAGTTTCTCGTGTATATATGTATACATACATTGATATACTTCCTCTAAATATATAAGATATCTTCACAGTCGATTCGTTTTCAGGAAAACGACAAGCACCTGTGAAGCAATACTGAGGCACGCAAACTTGTCATTAAGTATACGCAAATAAGTAGTATACTTTCGTAATTTCATCACATTGTTGTACGTATAATACCATACTACATCTTTTTCATTTATGGCGAAATATTAGTAATAGACTAACAATTATCTACTTTTATGCTTGTAGTATACTAAAGAAAACAGTTGCTTTTGTACAAGCTATGTTGATGCAATACACGATTACTACTTTAATGTGTAGCACATTGCAGAACTTGTACAGTGAGTTGATTTAGAATCGACTCAAACTGCCATAAAACTCGATAAAAGTATGCTTTACAGCGATATCCGAATGCGAAGCAGTAATGATTTGGTCAACTATATGTAAATTACTATTTATAGATGCAATATATTGTTTGTATCTAATCGAGTTTCATATGCAGGTACACAATTATATTTAATGCAAGGGATCATTTATATATTCCTATATTGATAATTTTGTAATGCGATCTTATCATGTTTTGAAATAAATAAATATGGTTAAATAGGTATCGCCTACATGTTCACTATATTTCTAAGTATTACTGTAATTAAAAATTGTATGAGTAAGGATTTTTGTATAATTTGAGTTTCATATGCAACTACACAATTATATTTACTGCAAGGGATCATTTATATATTCTTAAATCGATAATTCGTTAATGCGATTTTTACATATGTACATATTAGTTAAATCACAAGCGCATACAGTTTCTCTATATTTCGAAGTATTTATGCAATTAAAAAATTGTATGAGTAAGGATTTTCGTATTGTTTGAGTTTCATATGAAACTACACAATAAAATTGCATTAATTTGTTTTTAGTTTGACTGTCTTTTTGTTTACCTTTCTTATTATTTGAAATAAATTATTTTTGTTTAAGTACTGTGTGTTAATTAATACTAGAATAAAATCAGGCTTTTTTAACGAAACAAACTTAAAGTGAACATAGTTTCCTGTCTAATAACTGCTTTGATATATAATTTTTCTTATGGTTCTTAAATTAATTTGTACCCTATTATTAAAATCAGCTAAGTTAGGAGAAATACAATAATTATTTTATTTGTGTTTATGTGTTATTAATGGGTGTTGGCAAACGCTATACTATGTAATAATACAGATATTAAAAGAATCTGAAAAAGAATATATTTCTATAACTATTTTAAAGGGATGCGTACCAGTTCATAAGCAAGTCTACCGATCTTCTACCCATATACACTAGCGACCACAAGTACATATTTAGCCACCTACATATTTTTAATTCTTTGTTATAAATTATTTATTACAAATAATGAAAGAAGATACAAAAAACCTTCATTACTAAATGCATTTTCAGTAAGTTTCATGAGGATACGACTCATTAGTGAGTTCTTAGAAATAAAAATTCATTTTACCTATAACTGATCGACAACGGTATCATCCCTCTTAATATTCTTTTCTTGGAATTTTGACGCAATATAGTTTATTTCCTAATTACATTTTATAATCCGAGGTCTCTTTGTACCGTTTCATTAATGTCTGTACTGGTTCGAGATTTACTATTGTTGAGAAGACGCATGAAATCGAATTGTTAGCTGTGGATTTTCGTATTAATATTATTTTTGTTATAATGTCGAAAACAAAGGAGTTGTTCGTAGAGATGCGTTCTCGAATTCCGGCCTATCACAAAACTGGAAAAAGCAACCGACAAAATGCACGGGAATTAAATATTAGTAGGCAATCAGTGGACTACAATATGAATAAGCCTTACACTAATGGAATGGCCCCCCAATCACCGGACCTGAATACAATAGAACTACTCTGGATAGAAAAATCAAACGATCCGCTCCATCATCTTCCACTGCACTATGGACTCTCCTCCAGGAAGGATGAAAGAATTTATCAACAGAAATTCTGGCAAAATTAATTGCTAGAATGCCTCGATTATTCGCTGCAGTTATGCCCAAGAAAGGAGGATATATTGACAAAAAAATGTTTGACACAATTTTATATACATATATAAGTAGATGAATATGAATGTTTATACGGATGTATTGTAATGTAAGTCGGAAGCCAATATTGTTAAATCATTTATTCACTACCACAATGCGATTTTATTTCAGAATTCTAAATAATAGTAGGTGGCTAAACACATATGGCCGGTAGTGCATATACATATATATATCAGTTTAATTTAAGAATTTCTAGTACTACATATTATATAACGCACAAAACTGCTTGAAATTCACTATTTCGCGCACACTCCTACGCTAGGCAATAAATTTCATCAACAAATGCAAAATCAACATCAAACCGTACCGAAAACATGATTTTTTTAATTTTCTTCGTTTCTTTTTTATTTTCTGCAAAAGAATAACTGTGAAAGAAAAAGTAAAACATCTTTAAAAGTTCAAGCACGTTTGAATATTGGATTTTGTTCCGACACTCCTAGAATTAAAAACAAAACAAACCCAAAGATATTCTAAAAAATTTCGAAAGACTCTTAGAATAAAGTATTGGCTGATTCTCCTTTCCATTTAAGATTTTTAAGGAAGTAGCTCCAGCGGGGTAGGGTGTTCAAGTAGGTCAGCCAATTTTTGCATCAAAAGTTGTCCCTGTAGTGTTGATAATACTTCTTACGTGTTTCAGGAAATTTTTCATAATTTTCTAGATTTCTAGAAATTTATAGTGGGAAGTTTTCAAATGAACACACTGTATATGTATATGTAATTTTGAAGATCACAGAAAGTTGTCCAATGGATGTAGATATGCTGTTTAGATAATGTATTTTGTAATGCAAGTTGCCCTTATAGTATCTTATTTTCTAAGAAAATAATTAAAAGTAGTATTATTTTATTTGCTATTACTTCAGTAATGACGCGGAAAAAGATACTTAAGTATGAGCTAACAGCATAAACTTACAGTTGTTGAATAGTGTTAGATTTGGTAACTTTAATATGAGGTTTTTTCTGTTGACAACTAACTGAGGTAACAGTTTTCACGAACCTTCAACTTTCCAAATTTATGCTCCAACTTATGGCCTATGTATTTGAATAAGTAAGCCAATAAAAATTACAGTCAACAGCAGCTCTTCATTTAATTACTAATCATCATTTTCTACCATACCTTTTTAGCAGTTGATCTATTGTTTTGCTGTTTTGAGTTCAAATGGATTGCTACGTCAACGATTGATACGTCAGCACGTTTTACTTGATAAATAGTTCTCAAACTTATTACAACTCAAAATAGAGACGACAAGGTAATGTAACAAAGTCATGGAAACCAATTCATACACAAATCACATAGCAAGAACTGCAGTAATAGTAATAATCAAAATATCAATATATTTGGTGATTTCTTTATTGTTTTGGTAGCATTTTTATTGAATTTCTCCAATTTGCTGGTATTTTAATCGATTCTTTGATATATGTATCTTGTATTTCTGCTTCTTGTAAAAGCATATCTTCTAGGTAATTATCAAGTAAGAAATATATTTTGAATTATTACTTTTTAACGAATTAAGTTAATAACAAAAAATAAACAAAATCTAATTTTATGTACAGATGAGGCACATTTTACTCTAAATACTGGAGTCAATACTAGAAACTTTCGTCTACAGAGAACCCACAAGAAATCGTTCAAGAATGTCTTCATGTCAAGAAAGTCGCGGTCTGATGCGGTTTTACAGCTGATTTTATCATTGATCCATATATCTGTAACTGCAAAAACGCTAAACGATACTTGGAAATGCCCGCCCACATTTTCCGACCAAGTATTGTTAACCTACGGTTTTCAAAATCATGTGTTAAGCAGACATTTGGTAAATTCATGGCCACCAAAATCAGCTGAGTCTACCGAGCAGATTACTGGCTGTGGGGTTATTTAAGAAGGTTAGTGTTTAGAAGACGACCCATAACGCTACAAGAATTAAGACAATATTACGGAGCAAAATGGTGCCAAAACAGAAATGTTACGGAATACTGTATACAATTTTGAGGAAAGGTATAATCTTACAACAACAAAATGGAGGTCATGTTGAGCAGTTGACGTAACTGATTTAGGGCATACTGGATCCCATTCCTTAAGCAATTAAATTTCGTTTATTTTGATATTAACTTAATTTGTTAAAACGTTATACTAATTTCAAATATTGTCCCCACTTTATACTAACCCTATACTGTTGTATGTTTTTTCCCTTTGTACTATATACAACGAATCGAACTAACGGTGACAGATATGTACGTACGTAAGAAAGAGAAAGGTTATACCACATAACCGGAATCTGTTGATGTTGTTAATTAACTTTGCTTGAAGTACAGTAACAAGCTAGAAAAGTGTGAGCACTTCTTTTTCCTTTAGTAAGTTACATAATAAGCTTCCGTCGTATATACATACATACAAACAGAACGATGTGAACGAATTACGCTCGAACAATTTCTGCGCTGAGGATACTTTCCAAGAACCACAATCAATAATAGCAACTCTACTGAATTATTATAGTTGATTACCCTTTCAGCAAACAAGGAGAATACCAGGGTTATCCGACACGGATCTTGATGGGTCTCAACTATGTCGTAGAGGGACCTACCCTGAGTACCAGGATACGAGCTTTTATCCTAACGCGTCCTATTTCCTGAGAAAAATCAACGTTGTTGTGCACGTTCTTTTTATATCGTTAATGTTGGTGTCCAAATAGGCAAGCGTGCGTAGCGCTATAGACTGGATCTACGCCTCTCACCCTGGTGGCTCGCGTTTGATTGCTGCCAATGGATTTTTTTTCCAATCTTATTGTGCACAATATTATGAATTAAATATATTTCATACAAATTATTCATAAATGATATTTTTCGCCGTAATTTTATTGATAAATAAAATTGAAGCAAATCTGCGGTATGACGTGTATTTTGAATTTCACAAACGAATAGTATAATGAAATTAGTTCATCGCGTATCAATTTCTGCGTTCACTACGTCAGAACACGATACAGTCGACGAGCAGCAGGCCCATTTTACAAACGACAGCTTTGCATAGAAAGACAAAGAAACAAATTTCGTTAACATTTAAAAAAGGTTTTCTTTCCTCTACTAATAAAGGTAGGACCGAAAAATATCGTTCATGAATAATTTGCATTAAATTGATTAATTGTTACTATTGTGCACAATAAGGGGGAAAAAATTCACCTTCTAGAATCGAACGCGAGCTACTAGGGTGGTAGGTGTAGATCCGGTCTACAGTGCTACACACGCTTGCTTATATTGAGACGAAAATTAAGGGTATAAAATCAACGCCCATAACAACGTTCATTTTTTCAGAAACTAGGGCGCATTAGGACAAAGCTCGTACCTGCGTATTCAAGGAATGTCCCTCTACAACATAGTGGGGACTCATCAAGATCTGTGTCACTCACTACGTTCAGTCATTTGTATTTTTTCCAAACACAGAAATGCCCTAATGGTTTTCCATAAGTAATTAAATTCTAGCCGCACAGTTTGGAATTCGTTAAAGTGTGTGCTTTATCAAAGTAGAGGGCAACTTCGCCTTTAAAACTCGCTTCCGAGAAATAGTCATAATAGTTTAAATATTTTAACGAATCGAAGCATGGAAATAAAGTTATTAAAAATACACACCTGTAAATTACTTTAAAAAAACCTCAACATCAATTTTAATCTAATGCAAAATGTTATTTTTGGTTACAGATTCTTCGAATTATCGAAAACTCCGCCGTCACTCCAATCCCACTTCAGCTGGCAGTATCTCATAAAAAAATCCACTTCGTTTTATACACAGCAAGCACAGCGCAATACGTTTTAATTTTCGCTTTTCATAAATGCTTCACTAATGTCGGAATTATTAAAATTTAAATTAAAGTCTAGCCCGATAAGCGTAGAAGAACAAGGCGCAAACAACAAAACAGAAGTTTATTTAATGTCATTCGCAGACCGCCACCATCACCAATTCAAAAGTCCGAACGTCGATAAAGTGATTTGAACATGTATTAAGTTAAACCTCCGAAAATACAAACGCTATAGGAATAGAGTGATTTAATTTTTCATACAAAAAAAATAAATGTGTACTCCATTGGCTATTATACAAAAGCGAGGAGATCTGGTTTGTAGATGATTATCGTGTTAAACTGAGAGTTAGGAGGAAAAATAAAAGAATTTAAAGGAAATTCTGTTAACGTAAAAGAAAAATACTCTCATCTTCCGACGTACGACGACGCTACAAAAGACAAACGAAATCAAATTAGAGATCAAAATCTAAACGCGACACCATCTCACAGTTAATTTATTCCGTTCTAAATGAACAATAACGGTACGACGATGTCAGATTACGAGCGGATAAGATTAGTGATACTAGGTGGCGCTGGTGTTGGAAAGAGTTGCATAGTTAAACGATTCTTGACGAACACCTATAGCGACAAATATAGGAGTACGATCGAGGACCTATACAATAGAGAATACGATTTGGGACATATGACGTTGAAAGTTGATATCCTAGATACGGCCGGGGATATGCAATTCCCAGCTATGCGAAGGCTATGCATCGCAACAGCTCATGCTTTCCTATTAGTCTACGCCGTCACATCTTCGCCATCATTCGACTGCATCAAACAGTGCTTCGAAGAGATCAGAGAGCAACGAGCGGATTTTCAAGAAATACCCATCGTCGTTGCTGGAAACAAACTCGATCTGACTTCGACGCACAGGGAGGTGAGAATCGAAGACGTCTCTGAATGGGTCTATTGTGAACTTCCCAAGCTCAGGTTCGTATGTGTACTTTTTGCCTATCATCATTCTCAGTTGTCGACAGTGACAGACTGAGAAATCACGAGTCCTTTCGATTCGAGTTTGTATTCTTTCACGGGCGGACAATGTTTGACTTTTATTACTGTCTCGTACGTTTTCTGTTGATTCTGCAGGAACGTTCTTTTAGCGTCTGTTTCTTTCGTTTCCTTCTTAATACAATTGTAATTAGTTTGTCTTTTACAAAGCACTTCGGTTGGTTACGTTACAGTTAATTTCAACAAAGATAAAGTAGCGTTAGCAGAGCACAATGAAATAAACAAACTTGTTATAGAAAGGTAATAACTTTAGATCTAGTAACAAATAAATTTCTTGTAATGTAATGGGTGTTTATTTTTATTGCAACGAGACACAACTTCTTTAGTAAAAGTAAACGATTGGTTTTTGTGAAATGTCACTATTTTTATTGATGTCCAATAGAAGTTAAATAGTACAAGAATTGTATAATTCGTGAATATTCGTGAATATTATTTCTTCGACTTAATTTAAAGTGAAAATGAAATTAATTGTAAAGAGACAGATCGCGGACTCAGATGGAAGTGTGATTTATTTAACGATAAATATCCAGAAACACCCATGACATAATCAACAGTAAATAAGGTTGAAAGGTTGAAGGTGCACGCAAATCAGGTCACCCTTCTGTAAATTTTAATAGAAAAGTAGATGTTCTACTTGCTGTTGAAGAAGATGCGCATACTTCTGTTCGTAAGATTAGTCGTGATCTGGATGTTAACAAAACAACGGTACTCAAATTATTAACACAGGAAAAATGGCATCCCTTTAAAATAAAACGTGTACAGAAATGAAACGATCATGATCCAGATGGAAGAATAAAATTTTGTGAACCAACGAGGGTTAACTACCACCGGGACACTCTCTTCGTATAAAACATTATTTTCTCTGATAAAGCGACTTTCACATTAAATGGCGAGGTTAGTTGTCAGAATTGTAGGTACTGGGCAAAAGAAAATCCCGAATGGATGCGTGAGCACCCATACCCTACTGTTTCGAAGGTAATTTAAACGGGCCAACTTATCTTCAGTTTTTAAGGGGTTTTCTTGTACCTACTTTAATTAATTTATTCTCCAGTCGAATTAATCTGGGAAGTTTTGATGAAAGTTTATGGTTTCAACAGGAGGGTGCACCACTACATTATGGTCTAGAAGGTACCTAGACGAAATTTTCCTGAATGGCCAGCGAGGTCGTCAGACCTTAATCCTTTGGATTTTTATGTGGGGCCATCTGAAGAATGTTGTTTATAAACCGAACCCAGCACATATTGAAGAATTACAAAAGCGAATTCCAACAGAAATAAACAATATTTATCAGAAAACTAGAAACAAGGTTCAGCAGGAATTTATTCATCGTTTAGATTACTGTCAAGTACAGCGAGGGCTACAGGTCGAACAGTTAAAAAGGTGCTACATACGTACTGACATTGATCGATAACTAAATTACGCGTAGTGTAACATGTAAAATAATATAATTAACGTCGCTGCTGGTGATACTAAAAATGATTTTAGTTATGCATATCAATATTTTGTTTATTAGTGACACTTATGGATGTTCTTAGATTCACTTAACATATTTGCAGACGATAGGTGTTAACATTTTCGAGCAAATATGTTAGAAATAGGCAATAAATCCAAACACATGAATTGCTCGAAAGCAATACATCAGATATGAGAAAATCGTCATCAATGGGAAAGCAAGTACTTAAAAGTGTGGGAAAATGTTTACATTGAATAGCCATGATTTTGACTTTCTGGAGTGTTTGGTGAGTCATTTACCTGGCCAGAAAATTTTAACAAGCACAATAGATGTGTTTATAATAAATTCACAATCTTCTGCCATTCCATACAGATTATTAATGTCTAGCCGCCTCCATTACTTTGCTCTACTTCCCCAAAGTTGCTGCTCTAAAACTTGGTTTTAGCAATACATTTTTGACATATTTTTCATTGAGCTTCACAATGTTGCATTAGGAGCAATAGGACATCTTCAATCTTTTGATTTTTAACGATATGCCGGGTTTCAATAGAGATAAATTTAGTGAATTTCGCTATAGTTCCGTGTTGCTTGAATCTTTCAATGTTATTTCCAAAGGACTACAATTTGTACTTTTCTTTTATCACTTCTTCCACAACGCTAGCGAATATTCGGGCTGTGACCAACAACTAAGAGGACCAATTTTATTTCATGAGCTAATAATGCACACATTGGCCGGTAATTGTTTGTCTCTACTAACATATTACGTTTGGAGATTCTCTATATTTAACTGTCAGAAGCAATTTTTTCCGTTTACCATTAGGTATTAAAAATTGTACGGATATAGCTTCCTATTACTTGAGCTATAAGAACAGCTTCTGCCTTAACCATTTTAGACAATATCCGAATACTGAGTTTGCTGCTTAAATATACCCTGCCATTTTGCCCTAACAGTAATTGGGCTCAGCTGCTTCTTTCCTTTATTGAAACTTTTTCATATAAAACTCAAATTTTTATATTATACTCAGACCAGAACTTGAAAATTTACTCTTACCTCTTGATAATTACTTTTGGTAACAAAATATTTACTGTGAAATTTTTGACTGATTTTTTTTTTAATGTCAATGGAGTTCATTTCGTTGGGGGGTTGGTGGGCTAATGGCATAGCGACTACTGCACTTTCTTGCTAGTCCCACAGTACCAGATTCGAACTCCGGTTTGCACCGGATTCGGTTTTCTGTAAGTCCCCAAATTCCATAACAAATGCAGAAAGCAAACATCATAAGTCGGTCTACACTCGCAAGCGTACTAATAACCCATGGCTAGCTGATGCCTTTTGTAATTGGTTCAAGTCTTTGGAGGATGTAAAGGCATGAATTATTATGTTGTTTGGGATGATGAGGGTATCATCCCAAACAACATGGTAGAGCTCATTTTGCAAGTATTTAACTTTTCACAGCTTAAATACTGTAGTTAATATGTTACAACACCAATAGCAGCATCTGAGATTGGTACAACAAACCAACTTTCTTCATTAAATCAAAAACTCAATGTAATTTAGGGATGGATCAGAGATCGCCTTCTACGAACCAAACTGCCGTCCATTGGTAATCTCACTGAAATCAAAAGATTCCACAGCATCTTGTATTCCATTCTTATCTACAAACTTCTGAACACCACACAAGCAGCTAAGCTCTGTTTACTAATTAGGAAGATGGACTACTGTTGATCTTTCACTCAAATGCCATATACATTGCTCCGCACGTTTATTACAAGTTTTAAAATGAAACGGGTAGATGGCCGTAACGGTTAGACAACTGCCTAGCTAGCTGACAATTTACTAACATCTGGGGTTTAATTTGCCGAGACAATAATATTTTTCTCTAAGAGTTGTATTTCAATCAATCTACTTTTTGCTATTGATAAACTAATCATTAACAGAGCAGCATAAGCAAGAAAGTGCTGGAACAAAGATCATTGATCACATTTTGTACACACTAGATGACATAGCAGGGGTTGCAACAGTATGCAGTCACTTGATCTAAGACAATTAGTAATCTTCAAATACATTAATTGTATGCTGTCAGCAGGTACTCCTATCCTACGTTTATCAAATCACCCGAACTGCTTCCTTTATTCGAAATTTTACTTAAACTTTATCTGATATGAACAATTTATTCAGAAATTTGACAGATGTCTAAAGCTAAATATAATTTGAAAAATTGTTTTCACAATTCGAAAGAAAAAGAGAAGCCTTCAATCAAGTTCAATTTCTTTCGGTTTTTCTTTTATTTTATTCTTTCTTCGAATACTAAACCATGTATGTCAGTATTTTTATTACAAATCAAATAGGAGTACTTGACATTTGGCAGCACTTTATTGTTCACAGGGAAAACAATCGATCGAATAAATTTACTAGACTGCAAAATTCAATCTGCGGCAAATAAATTAGATTCTCCTTTTTTAACGCCCGGAAACGCGTAAAAATAATAGTAAAAGAATCTTGGTAGATTCGTACAATGCCGCAAATAGAGGTCTCTCGCGAATAGCAGTTATTTTCCCGCATTGATGAATACAACGACAGCACCATGAAAATAAAAGAACGTCACAAATTCTAAACCGTTTGCCGGAGAAACGCTTACAGAACGATTTAGTAGTTTCGTGGAAATGTTCAACATTCAAAAAGATTGCTGTGAATTCAATACGAAGTATTTCAATGAAGTTAACATTATCTACCGTTTTAATTTCTCTTGTTGGTAGAAAAAAATCATATACATATGTGTCACAACTATGCATAGTATTACCCTCGCAAACAAAACATGTGATAATCATTACTTTCAGATTTTCTTATAAAATGAAACTAAAACGTAAATAAATGCTTCGTCGCCGAAATGAAGTCTAGACGCATAAAATGTAAAGTGTAGGATTTTCAGCGGGTAGTCCTTGCATTCTTCTGAATGCATTTTAATTTACTGATTACGTATTACCCGTCTCCGACTGTTCTTGTACACTGTACCCGAAAACACAATGACCCATGGGTGTTGCATTATTGATAGATATAAGTAGTGCTACATGGCGAACTTAGAAACTCGCAAAAAGTAGTGAAATCTGTTAAAACTACCTGTCTGTCTCCAGATAACTCAAGGAAGTACGAAGGTGCTACAGGACTTGATGCACAAGATGAGAAGCTCAGTTTAAACAAGAATATTATTATTACATCCTTAAGCAAAATGACGTCAAAATTGAGCACCGGTAACAAACATAAAATAACCAAGCAGATGTATGTGTGTGTGTAGTGTTAGGGTGATGATACACTGTGACCTAAAGGACCTATTGTGTACCCTATACTCGCTGCATTTTACAGAGCAGAATGTCGGAGGTCCCCAGATTAGGTAATTCTCACTCTTCAATTTCAGGTGCTCATAAGTGCAAGGTCCACAAAATCTTCTCGGCATCCTTCATTATTCCACACCTGCTTAGATGTCCGTTCAATTTGCAGTGTCCTGAAAGAATCCCTGTCAATATACGAATATAGGTTTTGCTGAGCTTAATGCATTCTGAAGATCTCTTTTGGTTATATGTTCCCAGAAAAGTTTTAACTTGCCTCATACCGTGGAGATTCTCCCAGTAGTTGGATTTTGCATCTGCAGTATGACACCGCTACTTATCTCGCAAAAGGTATTCTGGCCCGCTTCCTAGCGAGATTGTCGTTATCTCGTTTCCTTTCACTTTTCACTTGTTACTTTTGCCTAGCCCATTTAGTTTTTGTAGACACTCCCAAACCATCTCAGAGCTGACAATACTGGAATTAAGCGCCAGTGCTGGCTGCTTGACTATCAGACATTATGATAAACTCTTGCTTTTCATAGCTTCTGTTAATGTTGAACTGCACGCATCTTTCAATGGCGTGTATTTTCTCCTGGAAGATACTTGGGTACATCCTCAAACTTTCAAAATATTTGGCTCTGGGCCCATATATCATTATTTCAGTTTCCTCTGCTAGTATCGAGCCGTGGGTATACCATTTGATGGCGTTGCTATTGAGTTTTCAAATTTGTCCCTTTGGCTCTGTATTTATTAGTTTTGTGGTAAATCATTTCACAAAGCTGTACTTCCTTGGCAACTCGTCTCGGGGCATGTTCCAGGTTTCCTTGTCTTTAAGAGGCTCCGTCGTATGCCTAACTAATTCTTCCCTGATAGTTCTGCGTATGATCCTTTTGTCTGTGCTGTCCACCAAAATGTGGAGAGGAGCTGTAGGATAGGTCCCAATTTGCACTTTGGCGAAATTAGCACTGTGGCTAAGAGAATTAAGAATTCCTGTCTAAACTTGCCTACGACATATGCGTAGGCAAATTTCTAATTTTCTAATTTTTTGGCGTATTTGTGCATTATAATTTGCCTGTAAGTGACGTATATTACACTTTCTAAAAATTTTCACAATATATAATTCAGAAAGATGGAATATGGTTATCTAGGTTGCCTTTCTATGGTTCCTCTGCTTGCTATCTAATTATATGGAAAAACGGGAAAATAAACGAAAATAGGCAAAGCATAAGTGTTCCATCTTGTAGAAAAAAAGTCAAAGTAGTACAGATTCCAGTTCTCTAAATATGTATGCCAAGTTGGGATGAGTTCATTTTGTAGATAGTCCGAATGTCTCACATCAGTGACAGTCTTTCAAAAAGGACTTATAAGTCTTCCATCAACAATTTCGTGAACTAAGATTTTTTGTAGCCCCATAAAAAAGAATTTTCTCAATTCATATGGCCATTTGAAAAAATATTGCATTCGCAGAAAGAATCATTCCGATTACACAATTATTGTTGCCATTATACAATTGTTCTAATTGTTCTCAAAATGCATTTCATAGGATTGGAACCTGTTTCAGTATTTTATGCCTAGTAAATCACAAGTTAATATTAGCAACCGTTTTCGTAATTGCAGTTTGACACTTATCTTCAACTGTTAGAGCGTTAAGTCCATAATATTAATTTATTCAGGCTCAAGCAAATTTTTGAATAAACTGAGTATGCCCAAATTCTAGGAACGATGCCTCAACTCACTCAACGCATGCTTTGGTGACCGATTAGAGTGAATTGAAACAAACAACTGAACCACTGAGTAAACGATTGCAACTAAAGAAAACGAAATGACAATACTTGAGACGTGGTACAAGTTTTACTAACAAAACGGATTTAATAGGAAAAAATTTCCTTTTTAATTTTCACGAATTTGCTTCCTTCAAAATTTTCTCATAACTCTCCAGCAATATTTAGCTCTTTATCTTGAAGACAAAATTCTTATCTCAACCAATAAAGAAGACGACAGTGTTAGTATTGCCGTGCATAAACTGTATCAGTTCTGCCAAGATCTAATAAATTTATTCAGTTTGCTGAGTCCTACTATTTATGAACCCTTCATAGTAGGGGACTAACGAAAGCTCAAAGACAGTTTAATTTGGTTAACTCCTGTATATTATCGCTTAAATAGATTTATTAAATTACCCAAGACTGCACTGCAGACAACAGACTCAGTATAGCCTCCTCACAGCAAAATTGTGGTCTAAAAAAGGTGAATCACCTCACGCTTTCTAAATGTATACGTGCACTTTACTTACCATGCTATGCATCCAATTTCGTACCTGGATACATTTACATATATACTCAGTGACATTAGAAATGTTACACCAACAAGAAGTAATTTGCTCGACTTGATTTTTTGAAGAGATTTATGTTCATGAGAGCTGACTAAAATAGAAAAATTTCCTTATTGCTTGATCGTCTACAAGTGTTAAGCGTAACAAAATGCCTAGAGTCCGAAGACGTCAAAATTGTCATCGATGTCTTGCAAATGTTATTCTTTCATTTCTGACGTAAAACTATCACATTGCCAAAAACCAAGTTAAACAAATGATTCCTTCTGGGTGTAACACTTCTAATGTCACTGAGTAAGTATGTAAATTATGATTTTCTTTACTTAACAAAGCAGGTTTACATAAGTTGTTTATGGCCACTTCAAAATCCTTGAAATTACATCAAAAACAAATTTGATATTAACATAATTTTGTCACATAAATACAATCACTATCGTCGAGTGAAGTGTTGTTGTACCAGTAAAATAAGCAAGCCGTTAAAGCATTTGAATATACATTGACAAAACACAATTCGTTTTTCAGATATTCAGACAAGCTACTGTCATTATTTTTATTTCTATTGTTCCCACGGGATGGATACTGTACCAACGAACACAAATTTATCTGAGGTTCTTGTTGATGTTGAACCACACCAAAATAGGAGAGTAATTTTGCAAACCCACAACTACCAAAAATAACATTTAAACATGAATGAACAAACGCGACTGATATAATTCTGCTATTAAATTTCACAATCAAATTATGGCACGAGTCACGTATTTCTGTGCCGGTGGATACAAATATAACACATGTATATAAAAATATACATTTGGAGGTAAAAGTTATAGAGATTTCAATGTTCAATTGCACTACATAATGTCAATATTATTCTTGATATTTCGTGTAGTAATATTGACTTTTATGATGAAATTAAAGAATAGACAGATAAATTTTTATGCCATTAAGAGTCCTATTTCCGCTTATTCTATCGTTTTAGTATAGTGCAGTTAAAATGAGTTTATACTAGCTGTGTAAAATATAGATAAAACATAAGCCAAAGGATAAAAAATTGAAAGTTTGTTGACCATTATTATTGATGGAAAACCATCTTTCTCTTTTCGTCACGTACACCATTACAAACACGTTTCGCAGGTCACGTGACGTCGAATTTTGAAAGAGGATTTAAAATTTAGTACGTGTGAAGCGTATATTCCGCTGAAAAGCAAAATGATAATTTTATAAGTACGTATCTCGCATGCAATTTGATAATGTCCTTATAAGCTGCTACGATATGCTATTGTGCATCACACTAATATTTACGTAATTTGAGCATATCTACAACGTGAATTTATTTCTGTTTCAGCTTTCCTCACTATGGTCTTAATCGCCACGCCAAAATTCTTTGTTTCTCTGCTTTCCCTTACTCCTGTAAACAATGACTTAAAAACGTACTGCCCTCTATATCTCAAAACTCAGACATTGTACCAAAAATATTGATCTGCAGAACATTACTTTCAAGCGAGATATTTCTTAAACCTTGTTAAAGGTCGCTGAATTATCTATTCGAAACTGCTGCTTCCTACATTCTAGATCACACTGTATCCATCTACAGTTACGCACTTTATCTTGGAAAAATTTTTAGCCATCTTACCCGCATTAAGATGGCTAAGAATAGTGCCACCATCCCGTTATATCATTATTCGAGAGCTACAAAATAACATTTAAGCATACTAAACGCCTGCATTTTGTCAATTAAGCTGCCGTCGTCAATGTCTACGTAACGGTGTAATTAAATTTTGAATTCCCATTAGCGACACTGTAGAACCATTTTGACAGAGGAAGAGAAGTATCTATAAAGCAATCGACCTCTATCGATTCCGAAGACAGCCTCAACATATTAATAGTAGCGAAAATACAATTGTCTAATCTCGGGAAATCCGGCGAAGATTATTCCTTTTCATTAAACAACCACACTATATTCGGTATTTAGACGAATAGTTTCTGCAGAACACAATACCATTTATGCGATTGCCGTAAAGTAGTAGCATTTCTACAATTGCGAGTTCTCATATGAACATTAAATATACAGAATAATGTAGAAGGTATTTTGTCTATTTGAAATTTCTTGGTAATTCGATGCATATATGAAATGTGAGATATTCTAAGGTATATTAGGAAAATTTAGAGATCTAATTGTAGTTTCTAACTAATAGATTCACTTAATCTTTATTATTAACATAACGCTGGCTATTCGTAACTAACTATTGTGCAAACAGTATCAGAATAATATAATAGGTCTACATCAGCTGCAGAATTTCTAATACGAATTCATTAGGAAATTCCTCTGTCACATATGTACATATATTACACTGGTGGACATATTTTTTGTGATATAGGTAGTAGTTATTGGGCTTGTATATCACGGCTAATTTCTTGGTCAACAGTTAAGTTCAGTTAAGAAATGATAGCTATAAAGATTTAGAAACAAAAACATTTAATACACCACTCATCATATTTCTTCTTAAATAACCAAAAACGCCATAACCAAAACTATCCGGATATCCGAATCCTTGGATCCGAATTTGCTATCCAAAACCTCAGATCCGGATCCACTATCCGAAACCTCGGATCCGGATCCGCTATCAGAAACTTCAGATCCGGATCCGCTATCAGAAACCTCCGGATCCGCTATCCAAAACTTGGATTGAGCAGAAAGGTCCTCACTGGAAACTTTTTTTTTGTTTGGAATTAACCGATTTGTGCTTCATATTTGTTACTTCATATTTCTTATTTATTTAGTAAAACCTTATATTTGTGTTTCTCTTCAGACCAAATACTTTTTGTTCCCGATTTTTCATTTTATTTATTTATTTAACATACCAATAAAGTATCTAGTTATTTTCTTCTTAAAACGTTGTACATAGCAATATCTATTAGCTACTTATAATATTAATTAATTAATAATTTGATTTGTTTTATCATTTTGCAAAGCAAAATGTTGGAACGTAAAACATTTTTCTTTACTATATTTTTAATGTTAGCGAGAACTCGCGAACAAAATAATCTTATTGATACAATCCTCATAAAGAATGGAAATTTGATGATTTTCAATAGCAGATTCGCATGTGAGGTTTCGGATAGCAGATCTGGATCCGAGGTTTCGGATAGCAAATCACGGATCCGAGATTTCAGATAGCAGATCCGGATCCGAGGTTTCGGATAGGGGATCCGGATAGTGGATCCGGATAGTGAATCCGGATAGTGGATCCGGATAGCACTCAGATCCGGATATCCGGATAGTAAATTATCCGGATCCAAAATTATCCGGATCCGGATAGCAGCTCTAGAAATATAATACATAAAAAATGGACGTATAAAATATTTTTTTCCAAAATAAATGATACTGTATAAATGTTTACACATTAAAAATAGAAGAGACATATGTATGTACTATGGAGGTCACATTAAACGACTCAATCTGCCATAAAACGCGTCTATTGTAGACTTTCCGTCCTGAAACCTTAAAACCCATTGAGCACGTATGGGCTCGCATGATATGGTCTTGAGATAACAATAGCACAAATAGAGAAAATTGTATAGCTGGATCTATATCTATATCTACAGGCTGTAAATTGTAATATAATAACAGCAAATCACTCAATAAAATAGCCTAAAAAATTTGAATCCTAAGAAATAGTATGAAAATGTCCAGCTTAACTTGTGTTTAACATTTCATAGTAGCGAATCACTTAAGGTCAATATTGGGGATCAACTATCCTTGTATTTCCATTTAATTGTAGTAGTAGCAGCAAACATATAGTGTTTACTTGTTTACAAAGCAAGCAATAACGAAAATACACAAACGTTGAATACATGTAAGTATGTATGTAAGTATGTATATTTCTGCCTAACGTAAATCGACATATCCTACAGAACGGCGGCTAGTAAATTCAAAAGAACGGAAGGTCTTCTGGGTTGAGGATTTACTTGAAACCATAATTTATATTTTAATACGCTGAGACATAAAAGGCAGTATAAATAATATGTATGTATATACAGTGTGGTGATAAAGTTTGAAACCAAGCTCTTATTTGATTAATACAAATTAAAAAGAAAATAACCTCGGACAGGTCAATTTTATGTTCTTGAATGACAGCTTTTCCCGTACAAATTTTACTTGTAATATCATTTGTTTTTCAGCGATGACGACATCACCATTTCTTTTAAATGACAACCTTCATTTTTTTGTTTTGGAAAGATGTACCTACCACTTGAATGATGATCTAAAAAAAACTAGCTTGCATAACAGTTTTCTCGAGAAAAAGTCACATTTTTCCAATAAAATCAAATTTTATTTGGCTCTACGTACTCTAGCCGTCGAGCGTCGTCGGTTACCCAGCTTTGTTATAACCGAGGTCGCCCGACGGCTAGAGTACGTCCATTGGAAAGCGTTATTGATATGAACCCGTTTGCTGGGGGAGACATTACTTTAGAAAGAGAGTGTACATACGCAGTAAAAAAATATTTTACTAATACAACTACAATTTTTAGTACCGACAGGTTATTATTTGAATAACACACTGTAATCTGCTGTACAACGTGACGCATTATTTAATTTCTGTGTTTATTAAAACAAAAAAAATATTATTATCCATAAGTCCTAAAATAATAGGAGTATCATCTAAGAAGTTAAAAATATCGAAACCTTAACAACCTCTAATTTTAAGATTACATACCTATAACTTCCAATATTACAAATATTAATTAAGAAGTGAAATAGTAATCATAGGGGAATATAGAATTTATCACTAGCTACGTTTTAAGCGCAGAAACTAATTAAGAAACTCCATTCCCTAACATAGCATGTATTCCTAGATAAATCGAAATAACCCTCTTGAAACATTATTTCCGAATACGTGGAAACATGTCTGTAGCTATTACTTGCATACATATTACAACTTTTTACCAGTCAGTTGTATAAATTGGATTTCTCTCGAATCTAGTCCTTTGAGATATATTCGTCAAACACGTGTCAAATTGGGAAACGTTAATTAGAAAGTTCTGCCCTATAAATTGCGCTTGGAACGCCAAATTGTAATTAAGGCAAAAGTTAGCGAACACAGTCATAGCACGCCCTAATCCAACTTTATGTTATTTAAAGCGTACCTGTTTCCACCTACTACATTTTTCAACTGTTAAAACCATTTTTGCTTAAAACCAAACATTTGCAAAAGTTTTATTCGAAAGTGGCCTTATTATTTCCAAATGTCTCATTAAATTAAATCGATTCACTCAAGATTTGCAAGAAATCTGTAACTCTGCAAAATGGTTCCTATAGAAAAATGCAAAATTTACTTACCGTAGACGTTACAATTATGGCAAAACTGAAGTGAACTGTCAATTTTTCTGCTCCGTAATAATTAGACAATTACAAAAAAAAAAGAATCCAAAACTGAGTGAGTAATAAATGCTAACAATGGTAACAAAAGGAAACAGATGCACAAATGAAGAGGAATGCTTACGACTTAATGACGAAGTAGACGGAGGGAAAAATATATTTTCACAAGTTAGAAGAAACGGTATGCACTTTCGAGTTGTTTTACCGTAGACAAACCAGGATCAAAAAGCATCAACCATACGTTAAGACGCGGTCTTCAAAATTTGCTTTGATCAAACATCTGTCGTAAGTAAGTCCGTACACTATTTTCCTCGAAAGAGACTAAAAAACATTTTAGAATCTCAAACGCGACGACGGTTACTAACACTCTAGCTTTTAGAGGCCCGTGCTTTCCGCTTCAACAGCCTGTGTTCACTGATCCTCATCGCAGTACAGTCGTATATGTTATACCTCTGCAAACAGCCTCTCTCTGTCCGAAGGTTTTCGCCTCTAGCGTGGTTGAGACGTCACCTTGGGCATTTTATCTTTATTTGTACTGTATATGTCGGCGGCAAACAGTGAAATACGTCAATTCCTGTAATGCCTAGCTAGTACAGGGTTTGCCGGCAAATAGTGAAACCGACGAAGATGTTCAGAGTTTGACTAGCGATTTCAGCTGTTACCGGTAACAACTGAACTGTTTTAGACAAACGCCGGAACAGTCCACACAAATCGTAGTTACAACGTTTCCCTAATTCAGTTATTTGCGGTAATAAGGAATTTGTGGCTTTATAATTCAATATTGTAAGACAACGGAAAGAATAAAATGTATACCATTTTTTCCAAATTATACTGACAACAAATATACAGGCTGATTCATTTTTGATCCCCACCATTGCGATCTCGCTTATTATTGAAGATAGACGGTAGGTTTAAATTTGGCAAAGTTGCTAACTTTTGTGGTTATTATGATCCCGAAAAGAAAGTAGACTTAGAACAAATGACGTTCGAGTTATTTGAAAAAAACTGAAAAATCTCATTTTCTTATTTGGCTTGTAGCACTTTTATTATATCTTGCAGAGGAAAACTAAAGACACATTCTCAAGGGCACTTTTGCTCCTCTATCTAATGGTGTATTTAAAATTTTTATACGACGTTTCGTTTTCTTTGGATCATCATCAACTTTGTTATTTCTTATGGGAGCCATATTGGATTTTGACACAGCTAGAAAGATTTTCTTTTTCTGATTTCAACCATGTGTCATATGTTGAAAACAAAATTTGATATAGTGTGTTAATTGAAGCATTATAGAAATAGTCGTATTGTAGATTTTTGCAATGTCAAAGCTGGCCGTTATCACAGGTGGCCGATATATACAGGTGTCCCTTAACACAGGTTTTACTGTAGTAGATAGCGAACATTTTAAAAAGATGTTCCACATTTTAGATAGTTCTTTTCTTCAGTGACGAATCTGTGACAAAAAATCGCTTTTCATTTTTTATTTACAAAATATACGATTGTTTTAAGCGTAACATTAATTTTTTTACATAATGTACTACATATGTACATATATTATATGGCGATTTATAGGTATTAATAACTGTGCTGTGTTGTATTTTGAAGCAATTTTCTCCCTAAACTGTAATTTTACTTGATGCCCAGTTAGTTTAATTTAGAGGATACGTTTAGTTAAGTACATGTTGTGTTATTAGTTTACATACCTCTTTTAATTCTGCAGTTGTCCACGGTTTCTTTTTCTTTGTGTCAGAATAGTATTCATCTAGTTTCGTATAAAATAACACTGAATGGTGGGACATAATTTCCTTTCAATATCAATAAACAAGACAAAAACAGGCGGAGAACTTACAGCGAATTTTTCAAAACTTTACAGCAAATGACTGATTTAGGTAAACGTTGTAACTACGACTCGCATGGCCTGTTCCGGCGTTTGCCTAAAATAGTTCATTTGTTACCGGTAACAGCTGAAATCGCTAGTCAAACTCTGAACATCTACGTCGGTTTCACTATTTGCCGGCAAACCCTGTACTAGCTAGGCGTTACAGGGACTGACGTATTTCACTGTTTGCCGCCGACATATACATATACATATTTTACTAACCATTGTAATAAAACAAGAGTTTTATCGGAACGATACGGATAAGGAAAATTTAATTTATGTGAGACTTGACCTCACCTAAAAACTATTGCCGCTTTTATCTCAACACAAAAAAACAATTGAAACGTTTCAACTCTTCACGACTTCAGACGATAAGAGGATTTCCTACGAAAAGTATGTTGAACACAAGACATAGCGCATCGATTTCTTGCAGTCTCAAAATCAAGCTTGTAAAAATCTACAAGTCAAGATAAGAGACAATGGGGGCAATTGCGGAATAAAATTGACCTGAATAAGATGATCTGAAAATTTTGACGACCTAAGTAGGTCACTTACGACGAGAAAACAAGTTAACGGGATATACTGGATCTTCGACTTGTTAATGATCGTTGGACTGCTTGATACAGTCATGAGGTGCGGTATATGGTTATGCTCCAATCTCTTATAGAATGCGTTCTTTCATGCTATTTAAAAGGCAGATTTTTACAGAACAGTTAAGTCAGAATTAGTATGAAACAGGTCTTGAATTGAACTTGAATAGACAGAAACAATGTCCTCCTGTTAGTACAAAATGGAAATTTTAATTTGATCATCGAACAAAATTTGAGGCGTAGGCAATTAAAATCTCAAAACGGAAATAAACTAGGCTCTCCAATGTCATCAATTTTGACGAAAACTAGACAATCTACTCCTAGGGCTCTAAAGCTGTGATTATGTTTGCGCTCAGGATCTCTTGCGACACATTAGGAGACCACATCCTGGCAGTGTAGATGCCGGACCAACAAGTTCTCTCACCAAGCAACTCTTTCGAAAGTTCATCTGAAAAACGCCATCGCCTGCTCAGATGGAAATGAAAGGTCAAGGTCTTTGTGAATATAAACATTAATACTCACGGATCATGTTAAAATAATCACACTATATAAATGATCAAATTTATGCGAAAGGTAAGTTAAGCCAGTGACTTAGGCCAGTCGAACAGGTCCTTACGAATCTGGACATGGCATGCGTATTATTCCACAAAATTAATCTACAAAGCTCAAGTAAAATTACTAGTTACACTAAATAATAATAATAACAATAATACTATGTAATAATATATTCTACAAAGTTCGAATAATTAAACTAATATGTATAATGTGTGTCAACACTCTTACTACACCTAATCTAAATACTTAAACCTATACTTAACCTAAAGAGAGAGAGAGAATAGAAATATTCCAAGAATGTTATCAACAACAACAGAACCCAGAAAGTTATCATTCCATAAGCACACACTTGCATACAAGCAAATGATTGAAATGCCATGCATCAACGCATGCAGGGCAATTAATAACTAATAACTACAAAAACAGCGGTCTACCCACCAGTCTGCTACTTTGTGAACGGAAACGAAAACAATCTCCTTTTAAATCTAAATATAGATGGGACTAGTTTCACGTTTAAACATAAGTAATTTGGTACGAGAAACAACGTTTAGATTGTTCCAGTCTCGGCGCTAATGTGCTCTGGTAACGGATATTCACATCATGAACATCCGTCCTAAACTTAATTCTGCTATACAGGTATTTATTCATCATTCAGAATAGTACCTAAATATTTAACAGATCTCAATTCAACGTGCACTCCACCAAAAAAAAAATTTACAACTTCGAAAGTCAGAAGTTAACCTAAACTTTTTTGCATCCAATAAATTGTAGCTGTCTTTAATAGATTTATACAATACATCGATACAGTACAGAGACGTGCCATATCCTGATCCAATCTGTCGTAAGCTTCAGTCGAGCTATACTTTGGGATAGCGAGATTGGACGAACCCGGACTAGAGACATTAGCTCTCGACCAGCTCGCACACTTCTTCTTACAGGTGCAACTTGGTCGGAAGGACTAAAGAAGATGTGGGCACAATACGTCGTTTTGGCTGAGCGGCCACACGGGCTTATCCGCCCATGAAGGAGGAAAAAAAGCTTCAGTAACTTTGTGAGATGTATGTAAATGAATAATAGAGCGTATCTTTGTGGTAAAAATGACATTTAACAAACTACAGGTACTGAACAAAGTGATATGCGTAGATAAAATACAGCACAGTTCCCAGAACAGAAGCTTGGGATACGCCTCTTACATTGGAAGAAATGACGAAACACAACCATCAAATGAACCCACTGTTTTTTACCATAAATGTAGATAAAAGAAGATTAACTGCCAGTAGAACCAAGAACTACATACATATATCGTATAGACAATATTGCCCGACTAGAATTTGAGTTGAGGGTGATGATGCACTGCCACCCAATGATCTATGTGCCCCTACATGAGCTATAAGTTGTTGGTATTTACCAACAGCTACAGCTACCAATCCAGTCTAAGGGCTTTAATAAACTGCAATACTTGTGTGTGGCTTCAAAGAAGGTATTTCCACCTCGGCAATGACATCTTTACCAAAATAACTGGCACAAATTGCTGCAATAGCCATGCAGTTGGATAACTAGAAGAAATCATTTGTGTTTTGAAATACTAGGTGGTGGTTTTAATGAGGTAATTGATTAATTCGTTTTTAATCCCTTGATTTTCTAATAGTCTTGTTTGATTACACCCAGAAGGAATCATTTGTTTAACTTGATTTTTGACAATGTGATAGTTTTACATCAGAAATGAAACGATAACATTTGCAAGAAATTTTATTAACACAAAAAAAATAATAATGTGCTTCGCGATTCTGTAGCTGAGTACACTCCTGCACACGTTTACGCATCTACAAAATGAGATGGTCGATAGCGGCTTGCGGAACCTCGTTCCAAGCAACTTGAACTTCGTTGATTAACTGCGCCAAGGTTTGTGGAAGATGGTGTAAAGTGGACAGTCTCCTCCCCATGATATCCCACACAAATTCGGTGGGGTTTAAATGCGGGGAACAGGGCTGCTACGGCAAAACATAAACGCCTGCTTCTTGGGAAAAGTCTATAGTTCGACGACCAATATGGGAACTTGCATTGTCTTGCTGAAGAAGAACGTGTGGACGGCCATCTAAATAAGGTAGTAAAATGGTTTGTAGGACATCCTCAACATAATGCGCAGCTGTCATACTGCCTCGAATAAACAGACTCCAACAGTCCTGTGTACATGCCTCTCAAAAGCAAACCCAATCGCAATTCATCGCTGAAGACGACATTTTGCTGTTCTGCTTCCCAATGCTGCCGTTCTTTGCTCCAGTTCAAACGTTGACGACACTGGTCCGCTGTTAAAGAAAGCACTAATCGTGGACGATATGAAAAGAGTGCAAAGGCTCGAAGCCAGCGATATATGTAGTGTACGCATAATAACAGGTCCTGCTTCTTCTCCAAACTATTGGTGAACTTGACGGTTTGTAGTACACCTTGGTTGACCAGTTGGTCTTCTTCGCGTTTCTCGACCTTCTTCTGACCACACACGACACACAAACATTACCGTCATTGCAGTAGAATTAACACGACCGCTAAATTCGCGATAGGACAAACCAAACATGAGTCAGAAAAGTAAGAGAATTCTTTTTTCGCAAAAAGTATTAATGATCAAAAGTTTACGTTCTTATTATTGCATGTTTTTAATATGGTCATTTTCATGCCAAGAAATTAAGTTAAACAAATTACTCCTTCTGGGTGTAACACGTCTAATGTCACTGAGTATAAATTTCATAAATTAGCCTTTTTTATAATTATTTTCTTTTTTCTAAATCTAATGCAATAAACATTTTTATAATCAAAGTTATGTCACCTTTCTTTAGAGTGGTTGGGCAAAGCAGTTTCCGCTGTTAATTTGTTAGTTATGCAATTAATTAATGTTTAATTCAAATATATTTTAATGGAACCTCAAAATGGAAAGAATATCTGAAATTAAAAAGTAACCCCCATACTAATTACTTTGGGGTAATATACGGTTCAATACTGATAACTAATATCATTATAAAATGTTATAAGTTACAGCAAACTCGGTCATAAAGATCTAACCGTGAGGAAACAGTTAACTTACTCAATATAGATTTCTGCCTGAAATGCTAGGTCTAGGTGCAGAACCCACGTTTGCTTTTAATAAAAAGAAATATGAAAAATAAAACACAGCCAGGTTCCTTTCATTGTGTTTCATAACATTTATGTTCAGTTCCCCACTTTCTTTGTTTCTGATTTTTCTTTCACAAACAAGGGAAAACTCACTCTCGGCTCATTACTAAAGTTGGTAGAATTACAAGGTGAAATATTTTTACAACAGGTATCATGTTATTTTTCAATATTATAGAAAAGACATACATTATTCAGAGATATGACAGATATGAATTGTAACCTAAGTTATTTACAACAAATGAGTGTATGCATTAGTCTTTATCAGAACGTCTGTGTAGATTGTGATATATTCCGCAAAACAAAGCAATTCAAGATGAATGAGCAATTAATAAACTAGATTCTCTTAATTATATCATGAGCAGCATTGATTGGCTTTTTTCTGTGTTTAAGTCCGTATAAAAATTAGTGAAAATAATGTGTTTAGTACTAACTATGCCCTTTAAGGCTTCTCTTCCTGTACGCTATTACCATTCTACCATTTTACTGGGATACCATTCTATAGTCCTTTGTATTTTTCATTACGTCTTGATTATACATATTTAGGCCTAATAGGTTAAACACCTTAAATCTCATTAAATTATCGCATTTCAGGGTGAAGGTCCTCGAGTGCTCAGCCAAAGACGACATCAACATAAAAGAAATATTTCGCAGTTTCCTCAGTTTGTCAAGAATCCTCCCGAGGGATTCCGATGATTCCACAGGTCTGAAGCGGCGATCCAGTGCGTACGTGTCGGCGAGCAAGGGTGGCCGGCGAGCAGCCAGCCCGGCCGTTGACAAAGAAAAGAATAGCGCGGGATCGGCGGAGAGCAGTAATTCCTTAGAAACCCGCTCGAAACCGCGATCCCGTTCGCTTATACGCAGGGCCAGTCGCAAGACCAAACAGCAAATAAGGGATGCCCACAACGGCGTCGAGGAATGTACGGTTTCGTAAAGAAGTTGCGTCCATGGATAAGATTTGTAATTAAATATATATAGATATATATATAGATAAGTATATATTGAGATAACTGCGACGACGCGAAGTGATAAAGATTACGCTTGAAGACACATTTTATTTAAGAAAAAAATAAAAGTATTAAATTATTGCATATAAATTTAAATACATATTTGGTATAATGTTTTTCTTACTTTAAAGATTAGGTGCATTCCGCTAATCTTTAGTAACTCAAGAGGTGAGTATAGGCAAGTTATGATAAATTCCTTACGAATAAGGCTTGCGCAGGAACACAAATGTAACAGCCAGCTTTCATAAAAAAAAACGGTATCAAGTAGAACAGTGCAAACTTTGCGATAGAAAATAGAAAATAAAGCAATAGTATCACCACCATTCTTACAAATCAAAGTATCAGATTGAAAATCAAATGTATATAATATGATAATATTACAAACTTGACCAATTTATCTCTATACATAATGTGGAAGATTATGCGTTACCAATTATCGGCAATCCACATGCAAGATCTACGGCATATGCAATGTGGTTGTAGAACTTTTTTATACAAAAATGTCATAATACGTCAACACCAATTGCTTAAGGAATGGGATTTAGTATACCCTAAACCATTTATGGCAATTGCTCAATGTGACCTCCATTTTGTTGATGTAAGATTACCAACCCTTCCTCCAAATTGTACACTATATCTTCTTGTATCGTTGTTGGGCATTTTCAAGGCACTAAACTGTTTAGATAAAACCACACACAGTAATCCGCTCCTTTAAATACTGACATTTTACAGCCGTGGAACAGCATAATCGATTAAGATTTGCAAGTATTGTTTACTCTGTTTACAGTTACAGATACGGCTTCTCTCTCTTCAACTGAGCCATTACTCGCAAAGCGAAATCGTACTTAGTAGCCAAATCAGCATCGTTTAATTCTGTTTATGCATAAGAACACATTTTTAGAATTTTCTGTAAAATTTTCCTAACCGTGGTATACGACACTTGCAATCGCTTGGATATCGCATTTACACTGCTGACTGCTAGTTCTGATTTCCATAAGGAGCCTCTGCAACTTGAACATCACTAACACATACTTAGTCTTCCTGGTCTTGGTAGATTACATACAAAACCTGTTCTTGCAAACTTTTGTATCAAATTGGTAAGACGCCGCTCTCAATTCCATTCTGGTGTAAAATTTTCGTAATCCAGCGGTGTAATTTCTGCCACATTCATAATGACACTGAATTAAACCAATTCTTGGTTGTAAATCCATACTATTACTGGTTGAACTCTACGTTTACTTGAGTTTTAATTTCAAAATAAAACTCCAAATTGAGTGATTTCGTTTTGACCCTCGACGTTTTGTAATTCAAAATAAAAAGCTTTTAAAACAAAAACTTACAACTTACTTAAAATATTTGTTACTTGGTAGTGATTTTGATATCAAAAGATGTCCCTCCAATTCTTATATTTTTATATGCGATACTTGTTTGAAGAGTTATTCAGGCTCTTTTGTTTTAAATGGTATACGGTAGGTATACTCTACTATATTGTTTCTCTTATTGTTGCAATTACTCTATAGAAATCGTTTTAAATTTTGATATTAAATGTCCCAAATTAAAACAGAAAAGAAACTGCTAAAATATTTTATTTGAAAAAAATGGCAGTATAATAAATTTTGTAGAATTCCATATTTGGCTTCAAATAATTTTGCTTCAAATTTATGTTTGTAAAGTTTTTGTTTTGAGCCAACCTAAATGTGTCGACTTCAATTTTTTTGAATAACTCAACAGCGTCAATGTGACTTGCAAAAGGTTTACATTGTTGGGGTACTTTTCTAAGACATTCTTTGTGTAATCAGAATCTATCGATAAACTTTTGTTTTGAAAGTGTTGGTTCAGTACGATATTTCTACGTCATCATGTAGGTACTATGAACGAAAGCGCGTTCGGAGGAGTCGATTATTACTTTTTGGGTCCATTCTCATATTGCCATCATGTAGTTTATTGGATTTGAGGTGTTTTTAGTAGAAATATTCAGATATTTGCAATTAAAGGAGTAAACATTGACAATATTTTTATTTGTATTGATTGCTTCGTATATAACTTCAAAAGACAATAATTAATTCATAACCTTAATGTGCTTCTACTTAATTTTTCTAGCTTATGCGATAATGTTTTTATTTTATACCCCTTTTTAAAATTGATTACGACGCCAATGGTAAGCACAATTGGCGCATCTTAGTCGTGACATACATACATATAGGTACTTCTGTGACATACATACATGTACTTCTTATAATAATCGGACTCTACTCTCTTTTCTTTTTGTTATGGCCTCCATTTCAAATTTTCGATTAATTAAATTGTCGTTAGAAGAAGCTTCTCAAGAACATCGAAATTTATAAATTAGTTAATTCTATGAAATCAACAAAAAATTGATCTGTAATATGAAACTAGTGCTAGGCTATAAATACTAACGAGAAGCGTAGCACTAAAATAATAAGAAAATTGGTCATTCTGTTTCACACACTTTTTTCACTCTAACAAACATATAAACTTTGCGAAAGATGCTTCTATTTGATAATCTTAGCACATCTCTAGCAGCACTCTTTTCTGGCATTTTGGGGTTCAAAACTAAATATGTACTTCATTTTTAGGGACATTTTATAAATAAAAATCAATGAGGTTAAAGTCGAATAATCTCGCAAACCATTGTACTGGTTTAAAGCGAAATATTGCACATCGCAAGTATTAGAGACTGGGCACCAATCCTACTGGAACCAGATGTGTTGTATGTTGTCATAATTTGTGTCAAAACAATCATTGTCATCATAAAACCATACCAGAGATAGGAACCAAATCTTTGATTTACCAAATCTTTACTAAACCAACGATGATAGCTCTGTCACCACCTGCTGTAATCTTCAGTGACAGTTATTATCAATTGAAACTCCCACTACTGGTGGTTTGTATGGGTCAGGCTTACTTTTTTTGTTTGAGATATTGTAAAGAGTGGGCATTGGGGTGCGATTTGTGTGTGATTGTACCTCTTCACGGTACAATCCTTAAGCAAGCCATCTGACTCAAATTCAGTGTGCTATTTCCTACCCGCGGAAATGTACATAGCTCTAGTGGAACTAATTTTGAAAACTGGTCCCGTGTCAGGTATACAGACGGATCCAAAGCTAGCAAGGAGATAGGGCGTCCATGGGCCAAAAACCAACTTCTCTAGAGCCTTAGAAGCATCTCCAACAACTTTTCAAGTGGAGAAACACGTCATAGATCTTCCTGCGTACTTTTATTTTTTGAGATTATTATTATATGTAGTCATTATTACGAAAACGTAGAAATGCACCACTCTGTTTTAAAATACATGCTCAACAACTGTGTACAGATAATTATCTATTTGCTGAGTTCATATGCACGATATTTGGTAACGCATATCTAAAAAATATGCAGATTGATTAAAATACTGTGGAACAGCATTCGTTTCTGCTAGCGTGTGCAAATTTTCCCAAAATCAACAAAAATAACAGTTTAACGATAGGCAGCCGTATATATGAACGTTTGGCCAATATGTGTGCTCCGATTAGCTTGCGATTATACCATCGAAACGACCATCAATATCACTCTGCAACATAGATGCATGCGATATTGAAAAAAAGGTAACGTAGAGCTGAGTAGAATTTAAGAGCGCGTGATTACAAACTCCCGCCATCTATAAAATGATGGAAATTACAAGCGAGAGGTTTCTGCTCTCATCGATGTTAATTTGATTACGCACAGTGATATGAAAGCAGAAAAGGGAGCGAACTAATAGCATCATATATTGATGACAGGAAATAATGTAGCTATATAACTCTGTTTAAATAGAATAACGTTTGAGAATGACAGATTCAGGAAACAAACAACGTGATTGATTAATAAATGCTTTAGAGAAGTACATAGGTGGATAGCTAACCTTGTATTGCTGACATGTGAAGTAGAGCTTTAAAAAATCAATCAAAATAAATACAATGCATATGATACAAACCACAACACTGCCAAATTTTATCTTATACTCTGCAAACACATATCAATTAAAATAAAAATTTTGCCTTCTCTATAATCAATAAATTGGAACCTAGCAATTTATAAAAAACACTGTTAATGAAAGTTGTCTCTACCGAAAGGTTGAACAACTGTTTTGAAACTGACTACTTAATGACCCATTCAAACATTCACTTATATTGGAATTAACCAGAATTGCCTGGTGGTATTCCATACTACCCACTGATTCTAATTTTCTGTTTATGATTATATATAGAATTTTAGAATTTACGAGCTGCATTCTTTTTGACTTATGACACTTTACAAGCTTCAAAGTTTGTTAAATTCTAAGAAGCAAACAGTTTGCCTACAACATTTACTCTTCCATTTAGGTCCATGACACTTTTCAAGATCCCATGTCATGTTCATTTTAAGTATCTTATTCCTATGTTTTCATATATCTTTATACAATAATTGCATTACCATTTCTCATATTTCCTTTTTTTACTGTATAAAAACTTGTTTGATAAAGAAACAATTTCTTTCGGACTTCATCTCTTCAGCCGAAGTGTCACAACTAAGAATCAAACTAGAATCCTCAGAACCAGGAAATTAAACAAGTGAAGGAATGAAAGGACCTCCAATTGACATACATTCTGTAAATAACACTGCAAGTTATTACCTCCATTCTGTCACCTTTCTTTCACAGAAATTATTTTTGATTTGCAATTTTGAACGGTCAGAAAGTAATTTCAACGACATTCTATATCCTATGACCAAGATAGAGGTACACTTTTTGCACTTCTGCACTGTTTTAGAAATTAGAAAAAAATTACATTCGCTTTATTAAAAGCTCTGACCATAACATCTATCGTGCTACTGAATCTTTGTGAGAATCCGCCTAAACGCTTTCTAATATCATTTTCAAAGATGATGCTGAATGTATCAGTCGTCGTGGAAGAATTGACGCCAACATTGAAGAGAAGAAAAAGAGAAGCCATGTTTGGAATAAAAAAGAAACTAAATAATGTTTTCTCTAAGATATAAATCATTTCTCTCAAGTTATAGTTCTATTTGACACCGATTTGTTTGCAATATTGGTTCTACCATGCTTGGAAATACTCAATCAGCGTCAACCTAGAACAGCAACGTGAATGTAATAGACAACAGGCTCTCTTGGAACTGTTTTAAGGAAGCGTAAATTCTAATGTATCACGCCATTGATTTAGAATTAACGATCCTGCAATTGCATATGAATGTGGGACCAACGCATCATTTTATCTGATAGTACCAACGCTTCCATTTCTTAATAGTTCTTTTCTGATTTAATATTTCAACAAGCGCCTGTGCGCAAGCAGCAATGGATTCCTACCGACTCCTCCTCCGTCTTTGTTTGTGTTACTTAAAATGGAAAATATAAGCCTATCCAAAATCATATCAAATCGGAAAAACTTTGTACTACTGTTAGTCATTACGTCATGTTGACTGAAGAAATATTCTTACAAATCAGAATCAAAAGCACACTTTATCAGGATATGCTCGATTTCCTTCTAACTATAATGCATACTAGAGCATGTTCCTGTCATCAAAATATAGATGCAACTTTAACCTAAAACCATATACTTTCAACATTGTGATATTTTATTGCCGCTAGTTTATTCAATTCAATTTAGTTTTAAACCAATGCACATACAGATGTATGTGTTATTTAATTGTAATATTCTGTATATAAATATTCACCATGAAATAAATCAAAACTCATACTTACTCCACGAATTGCTATACATATGTATTTACTATAATTAATACACTAACACTTAAATCTTTCATTTTGTATGGTAATCCTGTAACAAATATACTAGAACTAAAGAAATTATTTTAACCATAGCTATATTTATCCAGATAATGTATTTTATATTATACTAATCCAGATGGATATTCACACACCAAACTACAAGAACAAAGTATGTAGCTGATCAAATTAATCCCAAGAAAGCTCATCAATTATGTGTTAATATCTATCTACATGCGAAAAGTGTGATTTAATTGTAAATGTCGATAAATACACCTTCTAGTAAACTGTACTATGTATAATGCATATACATATTGTTATTATGAGAAAAAGTTACATAGGTATCTACAAATGCGCGTACACATTTTAGGATGCGCAGTTATATCAACAATGTTAATGGATCTATAATAGTGTTTTTTCGAATATAAATGGTGTTTTGAACGAATATCTAGACGTTAGTTAATACCGTCCCAAATATTATCTAATTGTTGTACTATAGCTTATAATTTGTGTTGTTTAATATTAACGAAGTGATTATAAGACAATTTAATAATACTCTGGGTCAGTGTTAGCAATATAAAGTAGTATATTTTCTCTAAAACTTCTTTATAATAAAATCTAAATTTCTTTTGATTTTATTCTATTCTTGTTTGTATGTAATACTGATTACTTAACTCTTCAACATCCATATGTAGGTACTACATATGTATGTTGTCATTGTTATCATTGTTATTTTGCGTGGGCGGCTACGCTCTAAACAGCAACACAGCCAAAAGGTCTACAGTGCCCTAAAAACATTTTTTTAGCTAATTTTATGCGAATTTTTGAGTACAAACAATATACTACATTTATATTCATCAGTAACTTAATCTAGTATTATGGGTCTGTATATTAACGATAGCACGATAAGTAATGACGACAATAACGGGTTAGTAGAATATATACAACGACGAATACCACATTTTCAAGCTTAAAATGTTTCCTCCTTAAGAAGTTACAAAGCTGCTGCGAAGAGGACAGTTCAAAAGAAGCTAGGTTTCACTTTTACCCTAAAGAATATTTCGTAATACGATAATGGTTATTTGATTAGAGCCAAAACCTTGATTGAATAAATTCGAATTGTCATATGGCATGTGCCATGTAAAATTATATATGAAAACTATTCTACTTTTTTTGCGACTGCACAGTAGACTAATGACATTATGAGTTGTAAGAATTGTCTTACTTTTTGCAATCAAGTGGACAAAATAATACAATCCCTGCCTACGATATTTGAACTATGTTATTTTCTGTTCTAGCTATAAATTTGTTGGAAATTGCGAAAGCAGCTATATTTTATTTCAAAAAAACAAATATATCTCTCCTTTGTCTTAAATATTTTAGAATCCCATCCGATAGCATTGTCGCTTTCCTCTAGGCAATAAAGTGCTTCGATATTTTCTTAGAAACTAATTTAATGACAATAAACTCTCCTACTCATGAAATGCTTGATTTTGCTACATTTCATACGGCGTATAATTTGTAGCTATACAAATATCATACACAAGATCACCACCAATTTATTGTGCATGATTCGCCACTCTCTCGCCATCTATCTGGTTCATATCAAATTCTTAGTGATAAAAACCTCGTTTCTCTTTTGGCATATCATCTTCCACACTGATCTTCGTCTTTAGCTTATATTGTAGCATAGTTTGTGTTGCTTTATGTGGAGACAGCCAGAGAGACTTAGTTATCAGTAGGTTTCTCGTCCTAACATATACCACTGAGAGATTCCGCCATCTCTCTAACGTAGTTTACTGAGATATTCTCTCAATTTGAAAAATTATGAATTGTTTGTATGGTGACTAGATCCATCAGTTGCGAGAAGCCAGTCGTGGCTGAAATGTTGATAATCAACTCCTCCGCAATTTCACTAACCACTGCCGATATCAAATGCTTGTGTTCATGCTGCATGTTTTCCTTACCTTTAATTACCGTATCGTACGTTGATTAATACGGTATTGCTGAATTTATTGCGCTTCTTAGAGTTTCTACTTGGATAGACACTGAAAGACTTGTACAACTGCTCCAACGACTCTCAAGTCTGTATGAACTCACGTCTAGTCTTCTTAACAAGAACTACGTATATGCACACACTGCTTTCCAATTAGGTCTCTAGATAAATTATCTCTTTTCCCAATTCCCAATTAGTACAGTAGTCTATTTTCCATGCAGCTGGAAAGGTGGATGTATCTGAACGATCGTTATTTGATTCGCCACCAGTAGTAATGTCTCTGCAAGGTAATGGTTTACAAAATTTGAATTTATAATGTTAATAACTCAGAGTAAACATATTCTGTAAAATATTTTGATGCATCATGCTGAGATTGCAAAAAATGCGTATTATGTAAATGAAGAGTCAAGTAATAAGTGGAAACATTTTAATTCAATTTTATTCCAGATATTACTAATTGGTGAGCTGAAGTTTGATTAAATTGTCTTAAATCACTAAGCTCATACAATATGTCATGTGTAATGTGGTGTATTTCAGTTCAATTTAATAAGATTAACAACCAGACAAGAACATTTTGCGGGTACAGTGTATATAAACCTATTATATTTCAATGTCTTTAGATATTTGCAAATAACTGTTAGGAATTGATTTGTATGTACTTACAATTAGGCGCGTAAATTTATTGTTTATTAATCTTAAATAGCGTAAAACCGTTATCTTACCTGAAATATCCTTTAGATACATTTAGATGAATTTAGCTAAAGTGTAAGATACCTCCACATAAACATATTAACTGTGCCACCTGCATTGTTTAACGCTCAAACGCAGAAACTTTTCATAATATAGTTAACCGCACTTATTTAATAAACTATATAATACACAGAATCATAAATTTCATGTAATTGTAAGCAAGTTAATTTGTTTGAAAGGGAGCGTTAAACATTTATATATTTACAGGTAGTACATAGTCAAGAAAAATATCATTGTAAGAATTGCCATTACCATTTCTCAACTAGCCGTTATATTAGTTTTTTGAATTTATTTGTTTTAGCACAAGCCTAAATATGCACAATTTGAAAGCTTATTATATGTACATATAACAAATTGTACAATGTGATTGACAAGAAATCGCTACAGTTCTTTCATATTAGTAAAATAAATATTGCCTGCGGGTAATGTCCTTTTAGTTTAATAAAATTTCTGTATAAATGTGTAAATTTAGTATTGTTGAATGGAATTTAGTGCTTAACCCTTTCACTGCGCAAGGTTTTAAAGAAAATGTTTCCGTGGTACGATTGAATTGAGCCGTTGTGTCTTTACATGGTTCGCACAGTGAACAGAACAAGTTTGCGCAAAAGACACTTCTGTGATGCTTGTCCAGTGACGAAGACAAGTTTGGATCCATAGAGGGGAAATAATTGTTTGAGGTTTTTTCTGTCAGACACCACCTTTTTTTGCGGATTCGTCCGGCTCGCGCAGTGAAAGGGTTAAATAGCAGAAACTTACATCGATCATACCCTAACGCACATCAAAAATGCAACTTTAGTGCTGCACATTTTCCAATTTCCACACAAATTGTAAATTTTAACTGCAATGCTTTCCCAGATTCGTTTTAGAATTACTTTTGATTCTAAATAAGCTTGAACATCATATACACGCAATATCTTGTATGACAACTGTATCTGTCAGCAACTGTATAAACTTTTACAACTACTGCGCATGCTACTAAGTTTATAATTTTTATAAACCAATATTAGTGCAGTATTTTTTGTTCAAAATTAAGCCAACATTAATATTTGATCATATTATATATATTTATATCAACATTTATTAGAAGTAATATTTCTATATTTTAAACGATATTTATTTTAAGCTATATTGCTGACTTCCTCTGAATCTAAAGTGATAATAGAACGAATTTAATCGCGGATCATAGATAGTGCGCTTAACGCATTCTGTGGGAATTTGCTTTGTATATATTTACTGCAAACGAGAGACAATAAATAAATTACAGAAACGAAACTATTGAGATAATCAATGCGTATATACTTCTTATACTGCGTGTGCTATTCGAAAGATTTTTGAAACTGTGTATTTAAGATACAATTATATACCAAGCATTTTCCAAGATACTCTAGACCATATTAAAATACTACAAACATTATGATAAAATGGTTCAGTGGAACAATATAACATGAATTTTAACTTCTGACCCCTATATAAAGTATTTGAAAACAATACGAGGGAGAACCTAATTATATCAATGTTAGTGCACGTTTGATATACCTACATATTTGTCTATGGAATACTTCGCACCAAATATACAAGATTCACGTTATATGCAGGATTAGTCATTAAGAATATACGAATGCTACTAACGTCTTCAACGTTTTCCTTTCTTTTAATTTCATAAGAATATTTGTATACATAAGATCATGATGCCCCATTGACTAAGCCTGTATATTTGACAACGTACATATACCCAACAATTTAAGACTTACAGGTTTAAATCTGGATAAAAGTAATTTTCTGTATGGGAATATTCTCAAATCATGCAAGATAATAAGAGTATGAGCACAATTTATTAGTAGAGAGCAGACTTTACATTTCCTAAAAACTAATTAGATACAATGGATAGTTCTATTTGAATGACCTTTTCCTCCGTAAAAAGTATTGTGCTCATAAGCTTAACAATCAATATATTGTTAATGTTATTATTATATATAATACATACTTACATACATACATATATTATAAATATTTAATGACGCTTAAAACCGTATTTGTATTAGCAGGGTTTATATAAAATGTATTATTATTATATTATATTGACTGAAAAGTTGGTATGTGTAATTTTACTGTTGTGTACTTTTGTATTGTTGTACTCGTGCCGTTTGGAATGTATTTTTTGAAATGTAACGAAACAAAAAAAAATGCTGAATGATAATACACAATTATTCAATTTATATAAATGTTGTTTTACTTTTATAGAAATGAAGATTTTGCCACCCAAATCAATAAAAATAAAACTTGCCAAAGGCTATGCGTATTACATGATTATAATAATCAATTAAGTTAACAATAATGAATAAGAGCCACACATAGTCAAATTCAAATTTAAGTAACTTGCTCCAAAAAAACTGCGAAGGAAAAATATGTCAATTAATTAGAAAGGTTGTTAGAAAAAAGATACGCTCCAATATGACACAAAATCATTGAAACCAATAGTGGCAGTGCTCATAAGAGATTGCCAAATACTTTAGGTGGGAACTATTTAAGTCGTCTCGCTAATATGTGAGGTTATCATAAAATAAGTCAATTACAAAAAATAAATCTAATTGCTTAAGAAATGAGATTTAGTAAGCCGAAGACTAGTTAAGGCAGTTGTTCATTTCTTCATTTTGTTATATGATTAGTAACCTTTCCTCCAAATTGCACACAGCATTCCGTTCCATTTGTGGTTGAATTGCTCCATCTTGCTTCGTAATATTGTCTTTTAATTCTTGCTGATATTGGTCATCTTCTAAACACTGTTTAGTTTTTAAATAACCCTACAGACAGTAATCTGCTTGGTTAAGGTCAGGTGATCTTGGTGCCCATGGATTTGCAAAATATCTACTTAACACACGATCTTGAAAAACGTTGGTTAACAATTCTTTGACTGGTCGGAAAATGTGGAGGGTGTTTTGTGAGAGTTCCGTGGTACTCGTTTTACAGCTGTAAAATAACATAATCTTCTAATATTTGCAAATATCGTTCACCGTTTACAGTTACAGATACGGTTTACCAATGATAAAATCAGCTGTAAAACCACAGCAAACGATAACTTTCTCTGTGAAGACCTTCTTGGACGTGTGTGGAATTGTGAATTTCTGCAGGCCAGACTCTACAGTTTTGTGCCTCATCTGTCCAAAAAATAGGGGATATTCATTCGAGTTCAATTTCCATCTGAGTCATTACAAACAAAGAAAAATCTAATAACCAAATTTGATTTTAAATTCGATTTACGAAACGCAATTCTCTGAAACTAAAACAGGTGTTTAATACCGAATTATTTTTTGACAATATATTCGACAACAGTGGTCAACAAAAAAATAAAAAGAACGTGGGCAGAGAACAATTTTGAGAAATATTGAAAAGCAGTTGTTTGATTATGTTTATTTATTGAAGCAACTGTGTACAAACTACAAATGTAACAAACGTAATATTAATAAAATTGGCAGTATCAATCTGGCACGTAATACATTATTCGTTCACCTGAGACTCAATTTTTCCTTACAAACTATGAAAACAATACGCGCACTATCCGAATAAAATTATCTCTCTCGTTTAAAATTGAAAAAGATTTTTTATCTAGAAATACATTTAAAGCTTTACAATGGAGGACTATACCACGAAGACATCCATCTTTGTTCTTTATACAGGTTATTGGCTCTATCATACGAGTTATTATTTACTTCCCTGTCCAATATGACGAAAGCTCTGTTGTCAAGTTGTGATTTCTTTGTTTCTGCGAGCGGTTTTCTCTTGGGCGGATCAATATTTTGCAAAAGCATTGGAACTGGTGATATGCAGGGTCTATACGCCAAATCTTCAACTTTAACCGGGCTGGAGAATCTAGAACCGACCCTGCTTCGATGGACTACCTGTTCGTTTTCATCGGCCATACCGAGGCGACCTGGGCGAGATTTCTTATAGCTGGTGCTTTTACTTCTACTTCTTCTAACAGAAGGAGCCGGACTTGTACTCCTACTGGATTGTATGGAAGAACTGGTGCCGCTAACTCGCAACCTATTGGATTGAAGTTTTCCCTTTGAAGCTTTAGCTGTAGTAGATTTCACGCTTGGTAATGGTTTGGAAACGGTCGGTGTAGCTGATGCAGGTATTTTCTTTTGGTCTTCTTTAACTTTTGGCTGCTGAGAAGTTGGTGGTCGTTTCGTGGCAATTGGAATGTGTGATTGGTGAGACGGTTGAGCTGGTGGTTTAGTTTCTGTTTTTGGTTGTTGTTTAACTGATCTAAAAAAAATAAGACAATAATGTAACACAAAAATTGACAATAGCTAATACAAAATATATAAGGTAAATATAATTATAAACGTCTCAGCTGGCTGTCAGATGCGGACATGATAAAGCTATAGTGGAGACTGTATCATTAGTATCAACTCATAAACTCTCATAATAATCTAATGATATTCTGGGTACTATGGAACCTTTGAGAATAATAAGGAAACACTTTAGGGTAATTCATTTATTATTTAAATTAACAAAAAATTATTTTGAACTAATGGATCAAAATACAAGAACGAAAGCATAATCCAAAAATATAACAAAACGTGATAGATAATTCACTAATAACTTCATAGAATACAACAGAGACAGTAAATCGTCTTTAAGAAAATCGGTAAATCCAAAAATACAAAAAGATCTAAAAATCTATTTCTGTCAGCTATCTTCATTTTAAATCCGAATAATAGATTTAGCTATCAGACACAGCTTTTCCTTGCGAATGTTGCTTCAACTAAAAATTCTGTATAACATTTTCTTAACATTCTTACTGTGAAAGGATGACTGCCAAATATGAATTTTCTACTTTTCATATTCAAAAATTCTATTACAAAACCGTTGCCATTACTCCTGAGTTGCAATCAGGAAAGATATTGTGACAACTTATTATTTTTTCAGGTACCCAAAAATAATGCGATATGCCCTATCTACCAGTGAAATTGGAATCTCACACCATTGCACTTAACCTCAAACTTGACAACATGATCCCCAGAGTATAATGCCACTGAACAGATAGGAATCAGTAATCTAAATTCTTAGTAATTAGTTTGCAGATTGTAAAACGCCTGGTAGTACTTGATTTGCTTTCTTAGAATCTGCGCGAAAATACTCTGAGCAGTACTCTGAGTGTTATATGCAGTCTCACTTTGGAGGTTTAAGATACAATGGTTAACAAAAGACTTTCTCAATCGACCGCTGTAATTAATTATTGTATTTTGAAAGCTACCTACTGGAAGTGTTTGTGATTCTGAATTCAGCCCATGGGATGTCTCATTAAATTTTAGATTTCTTTTTCCGGAATATTATCCACAGCCTACCCATCAGCTGTTTAGTTGGTGTCAACATAAACTGGCGGCCAGTATTGTTTTAAAGTTGTTGAGTTAACATCTGTTCGCAATGTTATTAAACTTGGATTTACATAGATAGAGTTTAGAACCAAGCTCTTATTTGATTAATACAAATTAAAAAGAAAAAAATCTCGGACAGGTCTGTCTTGAATGACAGCTTTTGGCGTACAAATTTTAGTTGTAACATCATTTGTTTTTCCGCGATGACGTCATCACCATTTTTTTTAATAACAACCCTCATTTTTTTAGTCTTTGAAAGATGTACCCACCACTTGAATGATGATCTAAAAAAACTACCTTGCATAACAGTTTTCTCGCGAAAAAGTCACATTTTTCCAATAAAATCAAATTTTATTTTTAACAACACGACCGTCTAAAAAGCAAACAAAAACATAAAACAATCTACTAAATTAAAACAACGTTTATCTTAAATGTTCGAACTGTAGTCCTTCTGCCACCTGACATTCCCCGCCGCGAGGTAAACACTTTGAACGCTACGATTAATCATATAAGGGCTGATTTGTGCCATTTCATCGCGAATTCTTTACCGCAACTCTTCCAAATTATCAGGCGTATTAATGTAAACCCTTGATTTCAAATAACCCCATAAAAAAATCTAATGGTGTTAGGTCAGGAGAATGAGGTGGACATTCAATTGTGCCTCTTCTTCCTATCCATCTTCATCAAAATGGGCAGGCGCACCATCTGGCTGAAACCAAATACTCGGATGGGCATACATTTTCATTTTTTGGAAAGAGAGCTGCCGGAGCTGGCACCAACTCTAATTGAAGAAAGTTTAAATATCGGCCACCAGTTAAGTTTCCATCAATAAAGAAAGGTCCTAAAAAACTGTCGTCCTATGATTCCTACCCAAACATTCATTTTGTATCGGCATTGGTTGTGGACTTCCTGAGTCCAGTGAGAATTTTCCCGTGACCAGTACCAGCAGTGATGGCGATGTACAGTTCCGCTGTGATGAAAAGTAGCTTCTTCAGAAAAAATAATGTTTCTTAACAAATTGGGATTCTCATCACATCGCAACATCAATTTCTCGCAAAACTCTAAACGGCGATCTGGATCATCCTCATTTAATTCGTGTATTAGCTGTAATTTGTACGGGTGATACTTTTCTTTTTTTAACAATTTCACAATAGTAGTATGGTGTAAGTCGTTGTTCAGGGCCAGTTGTCTGGTAGACGCACGAGGATTTTCCTCAGCTTCAAGCAAGACATTCAACATTGTTTCTTCGTTTACTTTAGATCGACCTTGCCGAGACAAATCTTTTACAAATCCATGTTCCATAAATTTTGCAACTATTTTACTAATGTAGATCTTACAATTGGAAGATTATCAGGAGGCTCTTGATTGAATAACTCACATATGTACTTCTGTATGAGTTCTTTGCCTATCACCGTACCGAACCATCATTAAAATTTCTATTCTTTCACGTTCAGTTAAATGTGCCACTTTTACAAAACTTCGAAAAACCTAATAATTTTGAAATTTTATTTGTAAGAACGTCAGTATCACGCTACAAATGTCAATAAACATTAAGCTTCAACGTTTTTATGTTTTGTATTGAAAAGAATCAAAAAAAATTTTTTAACGAAAAAAATTTACGAATGTTTTATGTTTTTGTTTGCTTTTTAGGCGGTCGTGTTGTTAAAAATAAAATTTGATTTTATTGGAAAAATGTGACTTTTTCGCGAGAAAGCGAACATCATGAATGCACAACGGAAAAAGGAGTACCACTGAATTCGCAAAGCTGTGAAAATTTTGGAAAAATCAACGGTTATATTTTTACATCATATTTAAGAAGTAAGACCTTGCTGCCGCAACATTTTCAACCGCTATCACTTTTTGCGAGTGGATCTGCCAGATGTTATCTTGTCATGCCAGATTTCTTGACCTGACAAGAAACAAACTTAAATAATGGATCACATTAATTACCTTCAAAAGGGCGACCATGGCACGCGTTCTTAATAAAACGGTCATTTTATCCCATTTAGATAGCAATCCAAATATATTTTCTACACATTGCCTTAATAGAATATTATGTAAATTTGGTAGCTGCCCAGAAATAGCAAAGTAATTTTATTACATCAAATACATAATTTACTAATATTAGAGCTAATCAAATCAAATAGGTTATTATATTTTCATATATGTATATATACTTACTTACACATTCTCATGCTTAACACCATTACTCTGAAATTTTTCGTCATCTTTGCCGTATATTCGCCTTTGCTGCGTAACTAGGTTATCTAAAGGTCGCGGTTTCCTTTCGACTCGCTCCCTTATTAAATAATCTATATAAGCTTTACGATATTCCGGCTGACACTCGAACTGACCTTCCAATTTTAATTCTGGTTCGCGACGCATCGACTCCAATTTCGCATAACCCCTGTGCTGGACATACATGGCATTCTTTTCGGTTACATGGTGCATCTAGAAATTTAAGAACAAAAGGTTTTTTGACTTTTAAATGAATTTAACTTTATATTTGTACTGAATACTGAATGAGATAACGTTATCTAATAAAATATAACTAAAACAATAAACTTTCTTTACAAATTTTATACAGAACCAAATCTGATATTCTTGCATTGCTTCGTACTTGCACTCAAAACTCTGTACTATTGATATTTGTTTTCATAAATTGAAACGTTTTCTTTATTGGAATATGGCGCATTTAATGCATTCTCGGACAATTAGAGTTACCTCATGTTCCCAGCTCACGTAAAATCAAAACACGTTTGTAGTTTCTTGACAACAAATCAGGGCCTACATTCACTAGTAAGCTGGTAACTAGCTAGAATTTGTGATCCTTGATAATATTTAGGTAATGTTGGTTTTCAAGATCTTGAAATTCATAATTTTCGATTATGCAGAAGGTGATCTGTATTAAAGCATCAGAACATATTTTTGGTCGCAACGTGAAACCATTTAATTTTGAAATTTCTCGGAGGTATTCATTTTTGATTGTATGCTATTTGGTTGCAACATATTTTGGCTTCCGATGTTGGACAAATCGAATCCAAACCAAACAGCTCTTTAGGTTATGTTATTTAGCAACTACAATTTGCTTCTAGCGTTGCAAGGAATCTGCCAGATATTGCCCTCTGTTACACTAGGCAACAAACGAGAACGAATTCTAAAGGGCGAGCAACAAGGATTGAAGCGTGCTGGTTCTATATTTGTTTCTAATTTTATTAAAACTATCGTCTAATTTAGACCTTTACCCATAATGCGTTGTTAGTTTATATTTCTAACAATTTCAGTGAGCTGTTGTTGATTATTCCTACGCTTATGTATAGTTCGTTTCACGATATTTAGGATTGGTACGTTTCAATCATTGTTGCTCGCATTGTAGAAGCTTAGTAAAACATTGGTATTTTCAATGTACAATATTTCGGAGTTTATTATTTTTAATATAGCACAGGCTGATCTGAATTAAGCCGTCACAGTTGGTTTTTAGAGATTTGTGATATTATATGCTTACATTTTTTTGTGTGAGAACTTTAGAACTGAAAAGTTTTGGGTTCGTCAATATTTCCAGGCACCCGATTTTGGCAAAAGTTATGTATTAACTTTTCCAATTTTTTATTTGAGGCTGCGGGATGTGAACAGAGTGAAGATGATGTTTGTCTCTCTTTTGAGATCACCCTTATATATGTGTGTGGTTTTAGGGTGATGATACACTGCGGCCTAAAAGATCTATTGTGTCCCCCATTCTCGCTGTATTTACAGCTGGCCAAGAGAAGATGGATGGATGACTCATCCTAGCACCAGTAATGCAGACTTAGTTATTTATTACCCAAACTAATAAAAGTGACCCCCTACAGCCTTGGTAAAAACCTAGGACATTGTTTCAAGTTTCGGGGCCTGTCGAAAATAGGCCATCGGAAAAAAAGGAAAAAACCCACATAGGAGCGAAACAGAGGATAGCTAAGAACAGTTTATAACAATTCTTAAATTTAAAACTTTTAACCTGTTTACAACTATTGAAGCACCCTCCGGCAATTGTAGTTACCTTAAGTACAGATATTAATTCATTAGCCGTATTGCCTAATAATTAAGGTCCTATATTTTTTATGACATAAATATGGCTGGTAAACAATGTAAAGAAAATTACGCTTTTAACTGCACTGGTTTATTATTTAAAATTGTGGTTATTGTATTACACAGAATTAGTATTATACAGAATTAGTAAATACCTGGCTAATAAACATTTTCTATTAGGTCCCCAATACTCAATTTAATTTTGTAATTAGCAGAACATGTAGTTAGTTATTACTGCTGACATTGTGCAATTTAAAATTTACAGTTTATCATTTCTCCCTTGTATTCATTACCTTGTGGCGACCTTTCAGTGATAGTAATAGTGAAAGGGATGCTAATAATGATGGTGATATCGAAAAAAAGCAGAGAAAGCATTTATTGCAAAATGCCAAGCAAATCTTACTCAATATCTATCATACCCTGATGGAAAAAAATAACGATGGACGACCAAGAATATTGAACGAACGTGTGAATTAACAAGAGTACCTACTACTAATACTACTACTAATCTAATCATTTTTATAAAATTTTTCGCAAACTTATTTCATTGTTAAACTTTTTACGTTAAATTTTGATTATCATTTAACTATAGCAAATTACCATTTTTACAATCGTTTCCGAACAATAGTGACATAATTCATTTGAGCATCCATAATTTTTAAATTTCTGCTGCTTTTGTATTTTCTGTTTTAGATTTCGGCATACGTACATACATAAGTCTCTATTTCCATGTTTTGTTTTCTAAAATTTTATTCTCCTGTTTATTTCTAATAGCGTTCATACGGTACCTAACCTCAAATTCTGATCTCCATATGTACATGTCCTATTTACCCAATTTATATCTCCATACTGAAAAACTATGTACCAATTTAGGCAAATTACATTGCACAAACTGTATGTAAGTGCGAATACATGAATATAGCTGGCCAAGAGAAGATGGATGGATGACTCATCCTCTTCACCACAAAATCTGCATTCGGCATCCTTGGTTATTCCGAGCCTGCTTAGATGTCCGTTTAGTTTGCAATGGCCTAAGAGGATCCCTGTCAATGTACGAATGTTAGTCTTGCTGAGCTTAATGCATTCTGAGGATCTCTTTTTGTTGTATGTCCCCAGAAGAGTTTTAGTTTCCTCATACCATGGAGATTCTCGAGATCACCCTTCATTTTGCTAAACATAGGTTAAGAAGAAAATACTTCCATTTTTATTTTCACATGAGCGTCAGTAATTACCATAATGCGCAGATGTAGCTGTCTATTCGTAACACATTTCCTTTCGCGACCAGCTTCATCCAATTATTACTATATATGTATATATATGTATGATCGTTTACAATGTAGTATTTGTTGAAAATAAATACTATAATAATGCACTTTACATTACCATTTACAATAGGCGCATGGAAAAAGAAAGATAAGAGTTTGTAAAAACCAAATAAGAATAATCTTGTTAAACAACGACATGGACATAAAAATAAGGTATTACTTCAGTCAAACAGATTTCATGAAGGATAAGGAAGTTATGAATATTTAAAATTGCATTTGTTTTACATTGTGAATTACTATACGAGTAGACATCTTACGTAAGAAGTGCTTACAGAAATGCAAAAGGTTGTTAACATACGTTAAACGAAGCAGTAGTAGCAGCAGTTCTCTAATAATAATCCAATACTTTTTATTCAAACAACACAATAAATAACAAATAAATTTGTTTCACGTGTATATTTTTACAGTATGGCTATGTTAAGAAAAACTGATAATAAAAGTATAATTAAGAGTGTATTAATGGCTGAAACAAGTACACTTAATTTTTCAAAATAAAAATCATCACACCTACCTCTGCTTCGTTGATTAACTGCCCCTCCGGCCGTTTTAAGTTTGGCCGTTCTCTTGGAAAATTAATAAATGAACTCCGATACTCCGGATTAATTTCCATATCGCCCTCGTTTTTCAAATGTGCGCTTTTACCCATTCCAGTATCACCTCGCCTCTTCACCGGTGACCTCCTGTCGTCCTGATAGAAATTCACGTACGCATTCTTGTATTCAGGCGTCATGTCAATTTTACCCTCCAACTTTAGATTGTTCTGCATTCGACGTCGTTCCGCTCTAGGCGAATGTTTCTCTACGAACTGTAATTTGTTCTCGGTCACTGTTTGCATATCACCACGCTGTTGTAGGTGTGTTTCCGGCCTACGCAATAACGCCCTTTCCGTTTTAGGATGTTCTATAAATTTATCCCTATATTCCGGATGCTTTACAGTTTTGTCGTCACCTAGGACTATTTTCTTATGAAGGTCGTTTCCTCTGAGGAATGGTATGGGGGGATGAGCATTATAGCTGTCCAGTTTTACTTTTGTCTCCGTGTCAATGTTGTAGGTACCTTTAGTGGAAAAATAATTTTTATTTGAGGTATAATTGAATATTTTTTCCAGATTCACGATGCATTGTTTATAGTAATTAACGCTGCGTTGTTTATATTGCCAACTTTCAAAGCCGATTGCTATTTCCCAATGAACGTCATTTGCAATGCAGCATGAATCCAGGAAAAGAATTTTGCTCTTGGCATATGCTTAATTATTAACACTTAATTAATAATTACTATTAATACAGTAAAAAAACAAACACAAATATGGTCGCATTTGTTAGAATTTTAGAAGATTGGTTTCCCTTTTTTCGGTATGTAAAGCTTCCGAATCTTTATTAAATGAGTACCTAAATTTTAACTTTAGACAATACTAGCATGCTATATACAAAAATTAATGCAAAAATTTAAAAGCTTTGATTGATAAAGAAAAGTAGCTTCGAATCACAAAACCATCGTCAAACCCGTAAATTTTGACTGACGCGTGAATCAAAACAAAAAATTGATCTTGCCAAGTGTAAGTTTAATTTTATCCTAAGAAAATAAATACTCGAAAACACAGAATGTTTTAGATTAAAGCATTTATGCATTCAATCGCTTTTTTATCTGTACTAGGTGTGACTGCACTGCCTTCAAAGTTTACTATCATATGAAACATTAACAGACAAGAGTAAATTATAAAAAAATCATATTATGATTAAGAACTGAAAGAACGATTTTGTTTTTTTGGCATTTCGGAATCTATTCCCATTAGCAACCAGTAATGCAGACTTAGTTATTTATTACCCAAACTAATAAAAGTG
>SMLS01075294.1:0-64632 GCA_004785975.1 Popillia japonica
AGTTAGTTGCCGTGTAGCCAACATTGGCTTTATATTACCAAAATGTACAGGAGATAAAGATGCAGTTCCCGCGATTTACTAAGTAATAGTCGCGTCTTCCAAGTGTGATTTCTACTTCAGTCCAAAAATGGTGTGAGCCTTGGAGTTTTGAGAGTTCTTTCATTCAAGTGAACAAACCTATATAGTCATTTTACTCAAGTTAATCTTTATTCCTTCTCTTCTGTAGCACTACCCCATAAGTTTATGGGAAATCATGATGTCGCGCAGTATTGCTCTTGCGCATGATACAGATACTAACCTGAAAATGAAAAACGTCCTGATCAAAACATCGTAAATGCAACATATATCGTGCTCCAAAAATATTTCGAACACTAATTTCCATAATTTCAATGTGGAATTATTTTCAGTGAGACATCATTTCCAGTCAAACGAAGCCATATATATTTATTTGCGCACAGCAGCTCAAGACCAAAAGGCTTTATAAGCACCTGTCCTAAAAACATTTAAGTATATATACGATTACAACTAAAACAATACTGGTCTCAGTACACTGATCGCAAATCACGCAGTAATCGTACGCGTTCTATTGACTCTCGATTCGGTAAGCGCACGGTAATTAAAATATTTGCGCGTTGAAATCGTGAAAAATGTCATTCCAAATAAGATTGCGGGCCCGAAAAAGTGCGAAAAATTTATACCGGTATGGGATATAAATAAGACAAGATAAGAGACAGACGAGACGACCCGGACATCGATGACGACGACGACAACTACAACGCAGTAGGCAGAAGAAATGACGAAGAGAAAGAAAAAAAAAACGAAAAACGAACGAAGTATAGAGAAAAAAAGGAATAAGAATAGAAGTAAAGTCCGCGCCGCAAAAAGGGCATATGATTGAATTCCTTAAATCACTGTGCCATAATGCGCAATTCGTAAGCGTGTCGAACGCAGCCGCAGTCTCGAACCATATGAGGACGTACCTTTTTTGCGACAATCGCTACCAATGCAGGAGAGTGATCCTCTCCACCGTATAGGTTGATCGTACAGTGGCCAGGAGCTCATCGAAATCGCATACACACCGCCGATATATCGCATATTATTACCTTCAGATGCTGCCATATAGAGCACACACACACACTTCGAACGAAGGACTGCGGGACCGTTAATTTATCCGCAACGGTTCGGCGTTGCGTAGTAGACGACCACCAACACCGAAGGCTGCCTAATTTCCAAAGAACGTGCGATCGATCTTTCAAACATTAAAATTACGATTGTTATTACAATTTCTTCTTCAAAATATTTTTCCACCCTAAATTCTCTGAAAAATATGAATCTACGTTTTGATATTTTATGGGGATTGTGCGACAGACATTCGTCTTGACTCAACTCTTTTATAAAAAACTGATAAAGGTTTAAATGTAATTAAAGGTGTCTACCAGGAATGTTTTAACCGTATGTATACAGAGCTTCAAACGCTCCAATCTTTCAATTTAAGAATATACTTGCCAGCTACATAACGACGTCGCAATTCCATTGCCTGTCTAGTCCAGCATGCTTTGTTATCATGAAGAAGGAAAACTAACGACATTTGATCTGTATGTTATTAACTTAAATAAGCTTCGATAATCAGTTTCTTAATTTGTCCATTGTTTTCGCACTACTACACGACCACGATACAAAAATCCTGCGGGAATTAAGAGAAATATCGTTATGAAAGGCAATTCAAAAAGGATTGCGCTTAAAACTGTTAAGTCCTTCTTCCCCAACCCTAATCCAACCATCCAACCATGTTTGACGTAGAAAACCTAAACGTTCTCAATAAATAGAGACAATATGGCAATATGGAGCTACGTTATTAGGAAGTTTTAAGTCACTTGTACCACCTTTAAAGGACATCAACATTCCTACACATTTTTGATGTCTAAAAATGTCCTTGCACAATTGAGTTACTGGAACGTCTGTTGGCCAATCCGCAACAATCGAAGCCGTTTGCTTTCTAAAACTAGATTGTTGCTTTGCCATTATGCTATTTTGCTTTGTATCATCTACTTACAATTAGTCCAGGCGGGTCTTTAGCATTTGCACATAGAATGTCATTAGACACAAGAAGCGGTATATTCCTTTATTTGAGAATTGATAGTTCTTCAAGCTGCAAAGAAGTTTACTGTCAAAATTGTTATTTTAAGTAAGTAGAAATGTACATTCCTTAGGTACTTTCTTTTTAACACTGATCAGTGAACAAAACAGGTTTTGTTCACAGGAATCATGTTCTATTTAAAAAAACTGAAGCTGTGATTCATCCCCACTACAACAAGATTTGTGATCATGATTGGTAATCCTCTTTCCCCTGTGGAACATGGTATTTTTATGTTCAGTATGTTCAAAACGAACATAACCTCACATTTGCGGCCGCGTTATATCAGTTACCATATGTAAACAAATCACGCTCACCTTTTGTGCGTTCTTTTTGCAATACTAGTTGCTGAACATGTTCCTAATAAACATTCAATCATGATTTGATAATCATGATTCAGAATTTTACAAATAGAAAGTAGCTCTTGTTTCATTTTTGGATTGTATATCACATTCCAAGATTCACGAAATATTTAGCTAGCTATCTCCCATTCTTTAGCACTGTTCATAATAGTGACACTAATGAATAATGAAATATCGTTCATGCAAGAAAGAGATAATAGACACCTTATCCTTAACAATGAGTGTTGTAAGAAGACATTGTTATATGAGGTGATCACTGTTAATTGTACAAGTCTTTTAATTGTAGACACTTTTTTTGACTTCCAGCTGAAAAAAATATCTGAAATTAGAAGATAAGTATACTTGTATGTCATAAATACACATACGAGGTGATTTTTTGAAAGCGACTTTAACAACTTGCTTTTAATTGAAGAGGGAAATAGTTTGACAAATGAATTACATTTCTGACATTTACAGCTGCGCTGACACAGGTACCCCTCACAAATTTTAAGTGGAATGACCCATCGTCTCATACCTCAAGTTTTTGATTTGCAATCATAATTTTGATTATTGCGATATAAGCAGGCACAATCTTTGAAACTAAAAGGATAAAATGAAAATTTAGCTCATTAAAACTCTACATGTCAGTAAAAGACAAAATAAAGCAAAAAAGCAAATATACTACCATGATAACCAAACTCTTTAGAGCACACTATACCCGTGAATACATCTCACAAGCGTAGAAGCATATTATGGTGGTATTTATATAAAAGGCAGCCAATTGATTTACAGAGATATCTGAATTTTGCCTCCCTCCCAACTCTCAATAACCATTGTTTGTTCTGAAAACTATAGAAAAGAGCATTAAGATTCAAATCAGAAGGGAGCAGATATTTAAGTTTTTTTCAAATATGCACTAAACCACATTACGTGAACATGGCTAGTACGATACCACATTTGGTTCTCCACATATTTTTGAAACGAGTTTTTTGCTACCAAATTGGATTATTTAAGTGTGCGCGAATTATGCAAGATAACGACACCGCATATCATTATTATATGGAAACAAAATCGGTATTCACAGAAAAAATCATAACTTTTAAATAATGGATAAGTGTACACACAGTATACATATGTACATACATACATGTCTATTTAAAGTGGCAATGCAAACTACAACTTCTTGTTAAACCAAACGAAATAACAGGTTACGAGTATAAGCCTAGACCAAAACTAGGTAGTTCTTCTAAAATGGGGAACACAGGATAGAGTACAACTATGACCAAAAATGTGTTATTTAAAGACACAAATTTCAGATGCAAAGAAAATGAATTCCTTTATCCTGAAACCTGTATTCTTATAATTGTATCAATTCAAACGAATTTTGTTACTCATATTTCACAATAACAAACATTACAGTATTCTTGTTGCGGAAGTACATGTATCTAAATCGGTCACAAATTCAGCTCTTACGTTTGTCTATACATTTGCACGTCAACCTGATAGATTTTCGAAGAAATTCTTTAACAAGACGGTCGACCGATGTTTAATTAAGGTGTCACCGATCGGTGATTTATTTACCGTCATCTTCTGGTCTTTTTGCACGTCTTTTTGTGTGTTTTCTTAGTGAGCATTTAACAAATTTCGCTGTTTTGATATGCGAACAACATCGGATCGTAAGGTGTATGTGATTGACAGCGGTAGGACGCTTGTCACTCAAAGTAAACGGCGAACACTCAACAGCAAACGTACATCTTTCCGATTGAAGTTCCACTCGCTTTGAAGAAAAGCGGACATTCCAAGATTTGTAATTAAAGAGGCGTAGTGTTCTTGTTTAAATCGTGTTGTCCAGAATTATTTCTTGTTTTATGGATATATCTGCCACAATACTTTTGTGTGTTGAAGAATTATATTTCATTTTAGCATTTTGTAGCTTTTTTTCAAACTTGTCATCTCGAAACGATATATGTATATAAAGACACATCTATTACTGTCCTCTATAATCTTCTATCATCGCAATCTATAAGCTGTATCCGCATTAAATGGTACGCCTCTGAGGTTCAGACGCCAGATGTGATTTTGACAGATTAGGGTCGATTACACAGCACAAATATGTTAAAATCATATATACAGGGTGTCCCAGCGAGACCGTTCATTAGAAGTTTACGGGGTTCTCGCGAAAATATTAATTTGAAAATTTAAAACTATATATAGTTGGTTGTGCTCTCTCCAATTAAAATATTTTTAGATTGCTAGCATTTCCGGTTACACCGGAAGTCGCCATCTACTTTGCTATTTTCAATGGAACACCCTATATATTTTTACATATTTGGATTTGCTTATTATTAGGCTTTACAAATATCTTGATATGGGTGTTTTGTAGTTATTCGATGTTTTCAAAAAAAACTTGCTGTGGCAGACATTTATTCAAAAAATCAGAGAACACTCGATTTTTCGAATATCGACTTAGGATTCATAGTATGCTTACACAACATGTTGGAGTGTGTCTTAGCACCGAGAACGGCTGTCTAAATTGTGTGGTTACCTTACTATGGCACCTTAACTTTCCGAAAATTTGAATTTGATTAAAACAACGAGGCAAACACATGTGTATAAAAATCGTCACATATCTACCAACTTTCTGGTTAGACAGCTTAGGGTATTTATTTGTTTTGCCAATATATTATTTACGTCATCTTACGTCAGAGATCACGTAGATTTTGATCCTAAATTAAACATCTGTACTTGTTGAGCTATTTCAATGATCCTCTGTGTGTCAGGCTTGAACTTCCAAACATTTCTGTATGTTCTTTGTCTTCGGTATGTGCCAACCATCTTTTTTGCTAACAGATACTACCTAGTTGACAGAATATTGTAGTATCTAAACAGTATTTATGCAATAATTTATCACATTTAGCAACATGTCAACTTTAATTGCATCCTTACAAAACTTCTAATTAACCTATCTGTAATGAGTCAGAATAAATGCAGTTGCACTGACTCAACAAGGACTGCCACGAGGCATGGCATTCTTTCTGAAAGAAAGGATGCTATTGCCGGAGGGACGCACTCCGCTAGGCTCATGCATCGGTCCCATACATTACACGCCACGTCATTGTCCACTTCTACAGCTACCATCCCGCTATATCTCTACAGAAAATGAAGCACCACTTACTGATATTATATTTTAACCATTGGGGAATCACCCTAAACCCAGACAAAACAGAACAACTTCTGGTTACAAAACCACCGACTAAAATCAGAATACAAGCAAACATAAATATCCAGTCAATAAGGAGTCTAAAAGTTGTCAATATCGTTTGGATCCCCCTGACTGACAAAAACAAGTAGTGTACGTGCCAAGCTTCGAATTTCAATGCTACAAGAACCAATCATGAATGCAGCGAGATAGAAAATTCCTTATGTCGCATGAAATACATAACGAACTTTTTCAAACAGCCATGCCAGAGCTACTTCTGGCCTCCACAAACTCTTACAGGAAGAACCTTCAGTAACATTTTAAAATACGTAAATAGTAATGGCAAACGGCACATGTATGTATGTACATACGTAAAATATTCTGTAATATATCTTATTTCCAATTGCAGACTTTTTGAATCGAAAAATTGACTTAAATTGAATTGCTTGCTGATCCAGAGATAGCCAGTTAATATCCCGTACTTTCTTTCTACATTTGGTTCTATGTAATTTCCCAAATTCTATGACAAATATCGAAAGGATTTATTTATAATTATTATAGGAAGTAGAAGTAATAATAATTTATGATTAACCCTCTGCAACTTGCGGGGGTTAGTGGGGAATGATGAGGCATAAATTGTTACTTTTAGTACTAATCTGCTGCCTTCGATAGAACAAAGTGTCGCAGAGTTTATCGCGAATACATATGTCTTGTTCTTACTGTCTTTCTAATACAGGGTGTCAAATGAATAGTGTCGGAAAAATAAAAAGTATAAAACTAATATCACAAGAAAGGTAAATCCCAAAAAATTACGATTGTATATTAAAATAATTTTTCCTTTAATAATTTCCAAATTTTGTTAAATAGATTTTGTTGAATCCGGGCCTGACACGTGTGTACAAGAAAAAAAAGGGACACTGCAAAAATTTTTAATAGACATAAACAGATATTTTTAATCAAGTTGAATGATATGTAAATAAATGTTTATTGTACTGTATGAATGCATTTGTTTACGAAAGAGCTTTGCAGCTCTATGAATTGCACATGTGGTCTTTTCACAAAAATTTTATTTATAACAAGGTCACACATTTCCTACAGATTTTATTGTTTTTTTTTTCGTAGAAATGAGGTGTTTTTGTCTTTTTCATTACAGAAACTTTCAATATTAAAGTACAACGGCATATTATTACATAATGGTCTAGTAATTAATAATTTACTATTTGAGATCGGGTTCGTAGTTAATAATTTTTTCTTTTCAAATAATTCTTAGTAGTCTTGAAGAGGACTGTTTGTTGAGAAAAAGGACAAAACCTAGTAGTAATGTACGCAATTACTATCATGAGCTCTGGATGCATGCTTCTGTGCGACGGCAAAACGTATCATAAACTGGGCCGCTGTGACAACACAGTCTCGAAGAGCCTCGACGTCTAAAATTTCCCGTTGACGATCGTAAACAAAGTTTTTCATGTACCGTCACAGGAAAAAGTCCAACAGATTCAAATCGGGACTTCGTGCTGGGCAGAGAATCGTTCTTTCTGGGCCTACCCAATGTACAAATGCTTGGTTTAAATGTTCCCATACAAGTCGGGCAACATGTGGAGGTGCCTTATTGTGCATTTGCCGTCGTACATGTAGTGGTGTGTCATCCAAGTACATGTAGGCCAAATAAATGATCGCCCAATATTCCGATCCATACATTTATTGATGTCCTATGTTGAGATAAAATAATGTCCATATACTCAGTATTCGTATAACTTGCCATAATGTACACATAAGACAACGAATGCCTGTGAATGACTCAACGTTCTGTCTGTGTTGCCCATCCGTTTATGCGTTGCGCTCAAACAACAGGGCCGGACTGAGATTGAAAATATTATGTTCTCGTTACTGCGTGGACATAAAGTATACATTTTTTGGAATTTAGGTTTCCATGCCATTAGTTTTAACTTCTTTTATTTTCATAGACTATCCAGTAGATACCTTGTATATAATATAAAAGATATCATATGCGAAACGACGGACTCGTATTCGTAAATATTCTTCTTTCTGCCTAACAAAGATAAGAAATAAATTGTAGTAATATTAATATGATATATTTTTTTGCAGGTTACAAAGAAACTGCTTTCGCTTATGCCCTAGCATCAGCCGGTGTAGTCATAGCAGTTGCCAAAGCTTGTGGACAAGAGAAGTTACTTAACTGCCACTGCGGTAGAGTGACTGATAAGACACAACCTTTACCAGAAGAAACAAACTGGAAATGGGGTGGCTGTTCACACAATTTGAGGTATGGTATTAAATTTTCCAAAATGTTCCTGGATATTAGAGAGATAGCTAGCGATACTCATTCAATAGTCAACCTGCACAACAACAATGTTGGCCGTTTGGTAAGAATTCAAGTGTATTTCAACTGTTATATAAATATGTTTGTTATTATTTAATGCTTTAGATTGTATCAAAAAATATGGACAGACTTTGTAAGTGCCATGGTCTTTCTGGTAGCTGTACAATGCGTACTTGTTGGAAGGTGACCCCATCGATACACAAAATTGGTAATGAACTGAAGAAGAGGTACATGAAAGCCATGTTAGTGAATCAATCGAATTTAGGCAACGGCAAAAGGAGAAAAAAGTATGTTATATTGTTGTGCGAGAGATTTATTACATTCATTAATTTATATCTTGATATTTTAGGAAAAAATCTCCAAAACAAACCAGGAGAAAATCGAAAACAAAACGCCTTTTTATTAAAGGCGGGAAAAAGAAAGATATTCTCAACAATTTGGTATACTATGAATCGTCACCCAGCTATTGTGATGCTCGACCGGATCTAGAAATTACAGGCACTACTGAAAGACAATGTAACCTCACCACCACCGAACCAGACAATTGTTCCACCCTCTGCTGTGGCAGAGGTTACGATAGAATTATGAGACAACGAGAAGAACAGAGGTGTCGCTTTGTGTGGTGTTGTGAAGTGAAATGTCACAATGAAACAATTAACGAGGAAGTTACGGTATGCAAATAATCGTCTAAATAATTGAATCGTTTAATCGTGTGAAGTACCTGATATAATCCAGTATTGATTTTTGAATTTATTAATCTTAGTGCGTAGTAAATTAAATGCTCACTTCTATTTGCTAGTGTGATCATCATAAACCATACTGTACAGGGTAATAATCCAATTTACTTAAACTGAGTGAATTTGTACTATTAATATATTAACAATAGCCCGGACCCAGGATTCAAACTCTCTGATTTCCTCACACTCAGAAATCGATTTACTCTTTCGGCCACAGAGCCATTTCAGTGTTGTATTAAATATATAATTGCTTACCTGTTACTTCTCTTTAAAGGATTTCTCTAATATATTCGTACATACTTAAAAATCTTGGTATTACCTGCCTATTATAGCAGTTCTAGTTGAGTGTAATTAATAACATTCCTCCTATTACTTATTTTATGTATCTACTTAAATAAATTTATTTATTTTAGTATAAGTTTGTTACATAAACATACAGACTGAAAAGTTTTCGTATTAATTATTAAAGAATCCGGTTTACGTAATCAGTATTAATAAATTAATTTAGAATACTGTGTTAATGCTGTACATAGATCAATTAGAAACGTAACCTTGCATTTGAAAGACTTTGATTGGAAGCATTAATGCATTATTCCGCCTTAATAGAAAAGTGTATACATACATACCTATACGACAAAATAAAAAGTTTTTGTTCTACATCAGAGTTTTATTTATTACTAAATGCAATCTACTGATTAGGAAATAAGATCAGAATATTGTTCTCAACTGTACATATGAATTCGGAATTCTAAATATTAGCATCGATAAATTGCAGTTGCAGATACGAAAGAGTAGATTTGTTTTCTACTTTAGTGCATAGTTTCACCTTACTTCTTTATCTATAGTTTACTAAACTAAACAAGAATATCCAGTCTAAGTGGAATCGGCTTTTTAGCAAGTTACCCGAACCACTTCCTAAAACATTAAGCGCATACCTAAAATTCTATCTGTTCGAATGCGATTTACGCACGAAAAATGCTTTGAATATTTCCGTTTCTATTTCAATCTGCTTCGTCGTTTCCGATAATCAGAGCGCCTTTGCCAGAGGCCGTCACGTCCTTATGAAGTTGTACCCATCCTCGTCGTTTTTACCTTTAACACGAAAATGCCCAAGATAGTTTTGCACAAAAATCCTGTAGGTTCCTTGTATCGGTGTTGAAGCTTCGACGACTATAGTGCTTCACCGCATATTTCTTGTTAATTCCGATTTGCCGATCAATAGTGCGATTCCCGTAATCTTGTTGCACGTTAAAAATCTCAAGATGACAGTTTACGAAGAATTGTAAACTGCTAGGTATACGGGGATCATACAGAAAGTTAAGTAAAACTTACTTTGTACAAAAATACAAGGTTGTAAACGACATCTAATTGCTTAATAAATGGGATTTGCCTGTATCTATGGGGAACACAAGCGTTGTCATTGCAATTGTTATCACGAATGTAAAAACGAAATCATTCAAATTCAAACGAATCAAACTCCAATAGAATGGATTTACAAACAAGAATTGATTTAGTTCAGAGTTATTATGAATGCGGCAATTTACACGCGAATGGATTTGAGAGCGGGATCCTGACAAATGACAGCGTACCTCAATTTGATAGAAAAGTTTTTTGAAAGAATATGTTCTGTAACTGACCTACCAAAATCAGGAAAACTAAGGATTAGTGATATCCAAGTTGCAGAAGTTCTTCATGAAAATCAGGGAGGAAATAGCCAGTGGTAATCGACTGGCAATCAGTAGTGCAAATGCGATATCGAAGTGCAATATACCACGTCTTCGCAAATTTTACGAAAAATTGAAAAATGTATTCAGCTACACTTAAAATGCCGTTTGAATTAAGGAGGCATAGGGATTTTTCTATACGAATGGAAACTGCACCCGAATTTTATGGAGAGATGAGGCACAATTTATTCTCATTGGTGGAGTCAATACTCTAAACTGTAGAAACTGGGCTGCAGAAAATTCACGAGAAATCGTTCCGACGGTCTACATGACACAAAAATCACTGTTTGATGCGGTTCTGCAGCTGATGTTATCATTGGACCGTATTTCTACGAGAAAATGCAGAATAGAGAAGCCGTACCTGTAAGTGTAAATGGTGAACGATTACTTGCAAAAGTTAAGAGATGATGTTATTCCACAGCTGCAAAGCGAGTACCACGGAATTGAATATGTACATCATTTTTATGCAGAATGGAACACCACCGCATATTCCCCGACTAGTCAAAGACTTGTTAACCACCGTTCTTCAACATTGTATATTAAGCTGACATTTCGCAAATTCATGGTCAGCAAGATTACCTGATCTTAACCCAGCATATTTCTGGCTGTGGGGATATTTGAAAATGTTAGTGTTCAGAAGACGACCAACAACGCTAGTAGAATTAAAAGACAATATTACGGAGCAAATTCATGCAATTCAAATAGAAACATTACGGAATGCTGTGTACCATTTGGAGGAAAGGTCTTACAACAACAAAATGGAATTTATATTGAGCAGTTGCCGTAACTGGTTTTGGACTTACTAAATCCCATTTCTCTAGAAATTAGATTTCGTAGATTTTTTGGTTTTTAATTCAAATCCCTTACTTTACGATAAGCCCATATTTAACTAGTAACTAGAGAAGTGTTAAGGTGATGATGATGTCAAATGATTATATTGAATACATGATTATTATTATTATTAGTATTTGTTACACACATGTAAAGTAATACACTACATCATCATTTCTCAATTGAGTATGTATGTAGGTTACATTACATATAATATAAAAGAGTGTTATGTCATTTTTGTTAGTTCTCTTCGAATTCCAATTCAAAACGAATAATACTGGTTCCAAAAATTAAATATTTAGAATTGCCCTTGTAAACTGCTCAAATTATTAAAAAAAAAACAAGTTAAATTAAAAATGAAATAAATTATATCCACTTTGCCTTACATTAGGGTATCTGTCATTTATTAAATGTGAAGTTTCTTCGTAACAATTAAGTCAGGCAAAATAGCTGAAAGCTATGTGAGAGGAACTTCTTGTTGATTTCGGTCCATGTGTTCGCAATTGTCTCAATCCATCTAAATACGTTGGTAATATTCATTTGTTTTTACCGATTAGGTATTTTAGTGTATATCTTTACGTCCATAACTCACTACATACATAGCTGTTGACGTTCTAATAACTATAATTCCATTTTTTAAAGTCCACTAAATATAATTAATTCTTGTTCTTTTGTTTGATTAGTTGTTTGGATTTTTGTACAGATTCTTTGTGTTGTCGCTGAGAGAAGTTTGATTTGAATAAGCAGTTTCTGAGTTGCTGAATTACTTTGGATCTCAAATTTAACATTCTTTTATCTATGGTGAGAAATAAAATAAGTGAAATTAAATAATTAAACTGCATTACGTTTATATGTAAGTTAGTAATAAATAATAATTATAATAATAATGGTTTATTGTCCAACAGTTTATCACCAATAATAGGACAAAAAAATATATATGTATACATACAACAAACAATAAGAAAAGAAAAAAAAAGAATGAGTAAGTAAATAAAACTACATTTCATTAATAGAACTAAAAAATATATCGCTGTAGTGGAGGTCAGCAGAACGACACATAGTAGCAAGTGGTGAGGCAGTAAGGATGTTAGATCTAGAGAGAGGAAGAGAAAACGAGGTGAAGGAACGTGAGGTAACTCGAGGAACACGAAAGTTAAGGGAAGAAAGAAGAGGTGGGCTATCAATCACTCCATGGACCATCTTCCATATGAAGCGGGCACCTTGATATTCACGGCGAAGTCCCAGATCTGTCATACCATGTCTACGGAGTAGCGACGTATAGTCAATCCCACGCTCCGGATACACTCCATCCGCTTTGAAGGACAGATATTTAAGAAAGCGACGTTGTACTTTCTCAATTGACAGCTGAAGGTAGATGTAGTGCGGTGACCAACCTTGTGATGCATATTCCAACTTACTAACAACGAATGTAAAAAATAACGTTTTTAGCAGTTGCTCGTTTTGAAAAAATCGCGAAGCGCGTATAACGAAGCCCAGTGTTCTGGATGCAGACAAGGAAAGCTTTGTAATATGAGGGGAAAAGCTCATCGTAGAATCGAAGAGTACCCCTAGGTCATTGAAGGTGTGAACTTTCTACAACAAATGACCATTTACACTATACACAGATGCAGTTGGATTCCGTTTGCGAGTGTAGGACACAAAACAACATTTGCCAATATTCAATTTCAGCCTAAATCTAGTACACCAGTCGATAATGTATTGAATATTGCCTTGCAAGTGTAGAACGTCATCCCAACTAGCTATAGATCCATACACTTTAAGATCGTCTGCATACGCAAGTACAGGACAGGATAGATTTTCTAAAAGGTCGTTTATATATAAAACAAAGAGTAGAGGGCCTAAGCTTGAACCTTGCGGCACACCCGATGAAGGAACAAAACTGAACGATTTATAGCCATTATAGTGGACATAGTTACATCTACCGATTAAAAAAGACTCAATTAATCGTAAAAAGGAGGAGCTTAAACCAAAGCCAGAAAGTTTCTGAAGTAAAATAATACCATGGACCGGCGACCCCAAACAGAACGATGGGTGTTTTTCTATAAATGCAATTCAATCAATAGCAGTGCACTGCTTCCGGGACAATATGAACTTGTAAAGTGGTGCACAATTATTTATAAGATATTTACGTTTCGAGCGTTTAGTTCGCTATTAGTCTAATGAGAATATTTATGCCGATTAATATAATATACATAAATAGTGTAGCTAAAACATCCACATTGCTCAGTCAGTCAGTATAATTCTATCATTATTACGTTACAGAATAAAACAGCTTCATCCGTAGTTTTATGTAAATAGGCTGTATCAGTTTTTCTCTTTTTAAAATCAATACGTTAAATTAATTTTTTCGTCAAATTTCGTAAATTGCTGTATAAAAATGCCAAACCGCAAGCAACTGAGTTTAAATCAATGTTCTGGAATGTGTACTCCTAACGAGGAGAAGACAGTTGCTAATTGCGTAGTGGACGAGAACGGACAGCAACTGCTGTTACATATGATTACAACAATAAAGCGAGACCGACGTCTTACCGCACCAGATATTACCAAACATATGCACGTAGCGCAGCAGAGCCAGGATATTTCTTACCACTGTAAAAAAAACAGTATTAAAGCGGTAAACAAACAACTAAGACTACTATGAGCAAGGAAACATCTAAATTGGTCTATGCTGGGATATTATTTGCAATCTGTGGATTGCATTCGGTCAACTAGAAATGGGCGGGACTTCACCTGTAGCGGATGTGTAACGAATAGTATTCGCGCTAGAAATTGATCTTTCGGGATAACTATAGTATAGTAATATATAGTAATAGAAATAGATCGCTTGTAAGTTCTGCTGATTTTCGACCGTAATACTGTTTTACCATCCTGTACCACCTGCTTTTCCTCAGGCGCATAATACTAACCGTTAACGTAAAATTAGAGAAGTGAAATACCAGCAACGTCTTGTTAAGAACAGAACGAAGTGAATCGGAAACCTGCTTCGCTTGAAATGAATTACGCATCTCCAGCGATTCGCCCACTTCACCTCGGAATGAGGGCTTCGTTGAAATGAGTGAAACTGAAAAGATCAATGTGACGATAGCATTTCCTCGTAGTTAGACAAGGTAAAGATCAGTGGTGGGCGTTTGCCGTTAGAGAGCGATAGCATGCAGTACACAATTGTTCAGTAGAATAGCATGCGTCTTTATTGACTTTGTTAACTGATAGAAATCATATTTTCATCCTGTTTTTTGTTCATGTAAAGAGGATCGTCACATTAAAACTTAGCCCTTGGTGTATGAGTGGAAAACCGTGTTATGCACTTACGAATCCAAATCTGGAATATTCAGATTTAAGTGCAATTTCTACGATAAAGCATGGTGAGGGAATCGTGACTGTTTGGGGGTGTTTCGCTGGCATATGGATAATTTGTTAAAAATATGTAGGAAAATGCAAATGAAAGAATATTTGGATATCTTGCAAAATAACTCGCTAGTAGTAGGAACAAGCATTAACCACTTACACTCCAGCATGATAACTATGGCAAAAATACCACCAAAGTGTGTTGAAACTTTTTGGAAGGAAGAAGAGCGAAAAACACTCAATTAAATATTGCGCCAAGTAAATTGTTTTGGAACGTATTGTTTGTACTATACGATTCAAAATACTTTATAAGCGGTGGCTATGGATTACGTATATTTGAAAAACGTATGGCTTAGCTTAATACCATTACCTAAACTGTCAAATGTAATTAATTTTAAATGTCAGAATTTTGGTTAGCTTGAATGTTAAATTGTCGTTGGCAGTAACTTATTACATTGAATTAGAAAAATGGTGTTTACTGATCAACAAAAGGCATTCATTATTGAGTCATACTTTCGGAATGTATATATCGAATATATCGAAAATGGTGAATGGAATATAGAAATCAATAATATTCGTTATCTGGTAAATACTTTTCGTGATACAGGAAGTGTTTAACGAAAGAAAGGCAGTGACAGACGTACAAAGAATATTTATTATTTGCTAATACATTTGATTTTAAAATTAATCGCATTTCACAGAGCGAATCAGATTCCGTCTGACGAGTTTTCAACTCACTGACTGTCACTGACCTAACGACTTCGACTGTTTTACTTGCTCGTCTGACAGTCTTAAGTTAACCTATGCGGTTTTAAAATATACGTAATCAGTTAATCACGTAAATACCATTTTTTCTAATTCAATGTAATAAGTGGTTACTACCAACGATAATACAACATTTCAGCTAACCAGAATTCTGACATTTAAAACAAATCACATTTGACGTAAATGATATTAAGCTAAGCCATACGTTTTTCAAATAGGTATAGGTAATCCATAGCCACCGCTTATAAAAAGTATTTTGAATCATATAGTATATAAGTTTGTTTAATTTTTATTAAAATCGCAGTATAATACATATATTTTTTCTGAATATATTTTATTGGTGACGGTAGTGTTCAAAGGAACTAGAAGCTTCATGTTCCCCATTTCGGGGACCTTTAGACAGTGGTCGTTGGACTATCAGGAATGTAGAACAAGAACTCAAATTTAAAAAATTAAATTAGAGAACACTCTTTTGAAACAGCAATCACTGCCGAGAACCTATTCATTGAATCAGAATTCCGCCTTGTCACTTAAAATGTCTTAATTAATATTGCTATTGCTATACATTCGAAAAAGGACCGATTGCTGCAGTACTTACATACCTACTATTAAAATGATCGAAAAGGCTGCAGGAATGTAGTAACTTCTTCCTTTTAAATTTGTTATTCCAATTGTTACGTTCTACTGCAACAAGTTTTTCTTTCCAATCCGGATCGAGGTTGTTTACAAGTTGGAAAAGTGTATTTGTTATAAAGAATTTCATTAAGTTCTGTATATAGAAAGTTTCTCGGTGCTTAGTGGGTACCGCGTGCATTGTGCAAAACCGAATGTTGGTTGTTTATAGGTATTCATATGTTTTTTAAATTGTCTACTAGATGTACCGCTCGCCTTTTGTCGGCCTCTATCGTTGATAATTTTCCGATTTGTCGTCTAAGCGCTCTCCGTTGTACAATTTTCAATAAATCGCACTTCTTGCGCATGGCGAAATGACCACCTTCTTATATATTTTATGTAAGTCTGCCCTGTACGGCGGGCTGGTTTTTTAACGTCGATGCGCTACTACGCTTAAGGTGAAAATGGTCTTGTTTAGTGGACACCGAAGACCATTGAAAAACGATTCGCAAAGCGCTAATGAAAAACCGACTTCGATGGTGAAATAATCAATAACAATGAGTTGACGTAAAAATTAAAATTAGTTCGTTTACACGGAGTGCAATTAAGGAATAGACGTGCATCGAATCACTACAACTGCATTCAGTCAATATTGCAAAAAACATTGTTGAAATTCATTCTCGTGATGCTACTGCTAACATCCGTTTTGATTTTTCCAGGGATTAAGCTTTTTAAGTTAGTTAACAGAATTTCAACGCACTATAGTGGTAGACATTTGCGTCACAATGATAGCGTGAAACTCTAGTTAAGCAGCCACTGTTTATTTATTTAGATATAGGAAGATAGGAGAAAATGGTGTATTAGGCGTAATACATAAAAGAAACGGAATTTTAACACAAAAAATGTAATCAAATATAGCAAAACCGTTATGTGAAAGAATTTTAATAGTAGTAGTAAGTATGCCATCCGGTGTTTTACAACAGAATTTGGCAGCAACTTCCATCCGTGTGATACCAGATATTTTTTTAACGTGGTCAGGCACAATCGCTTCAAAAAACTCTAGCTACAAGCAAAATTCTCACATACTTATATGTACATTTGAGTTCCATTACCATTATATGTCTAGTAATCATTACAATATAATCCCCAAAAAAAAATCATCAACTAAGCTAAAAATTATTTTTGAAAATTTTCTCACTAAATGAGGATTCTTTCTGACATAATACGTATAAATTCAGAAAGTTATATTCTTTGGCATACAATCATTTGGCTTAACCTCTTGTACTGACATAATGCCAAAATAATGCATTTTTTGAAGTATTATTGTATTGCAAAATAGATATTTACACACACTTCTAATGGCAAATATGTACCTATATTAAAATAAGCCACAACTGAGAATTTCTTCCATTACAGTGTTGTCTCCTACTTTTGCTCTGTGAACTAATCGTTAGTTTAAAACTTTTGCATGTCGCAGAAAACTTGAAGAAATCCTTCTTCGGTATGTAATAAATAAATTCATGACTTTTTGACTTGAAAATGATTGGAGATTTACGCAAATACGACTTCATACGACGAAACAGATTTATTCACTCTAAATCTTAAGCATAGCAGCACAAAATACATAAAAGAAAATGTTTTGTAGAAGCAGCTCCATTAAAAAACCTAATATTTCTGAAAAATTGAACTCATTCATACGCAACAAGTTCTAACATATTGTATAATTTTACTGCCTAGATTTATGTAACTACAGAACATCAGCTGTACATACTACACAAAAGGTCACTAAATGCTACTAAACTTAGTAGAAAAATTCTACAATCCCAAACGAGAAGACTGAGGCTGCCTTTAGGATAGGCTGTCATTTTCAATGGTTCACTGGTTTTGGTATTATTTACGTTAGAACGATTCCACTCATCATATAAAATTCGATGCGATACACTGTTAGTGTAAACACTGCTGAAGTAAGATGCAAAACCTAATATAATTATGGGATCTAATTATGAAAGGTAAAAGTCAAGAGAGAAGTATTGTGAAACTAGCTTAGCATGCCAACCTTCGCTGACGAGTCTAGGTGAAAGACGAAATCACGTGATTCAAGGCTAGTGCTTGATCTAATTTCATTCAATAAAACGTATGAAATTTGTACAAAAGTTTCACCATTATAATCCAAAGACACTTACAAATATATGTATGTATACATATATACCCACAGCAAAAAAGTCTTAAACATAAAAGTCATTGTTTTATCCTGGGCTAGTGGAATATAATGCAATCACTTTATGGCTAATTTATTTTCGATCCTCACCATTGCGATTATTGAAAATAGGCGGTAGGTTTAAAGTTGCCAAAGTTGCTAAATTTTGGGGTTATTATGATCCTGAAAAGAAAGAATACTTAAAACAAGATATTGGAAAAAAACTAAAAAATCTCATTTTCTTATTTTGCTTGTAGTACTTTTATTTGGTCGTGCAGCAAAAAATTAAAGACACAATCTCAAGGCCACTTTTGCTCTTCTATCTAATGCTGTACTTAAATTTTTATACTACGTTTTGCTCTCTCTGGATCATCATCGACTTTGTTATTTCTTATGGACGCCATATTAGATTTTGACACGGCTAGAAAGATGTTATGTATTTTTTATCAATCAAACCGAAATACAAAAATAGCAAGTACCTGATATTTGCAAGTGTATCTTAAACGACGACAAACATTTTTCTAGATCTTGACAGAAATTTAGTCGAATGTATCGAAGTAAGTACCTACTCTTTATTCTGTCTTACATCACTCATATATTTATTTACCTGTTTATAACAATTGTTTCTATGGTACCTATTAACTAGAACCATCTAGCACTATATGTATGTACATACATGAACATGTATACATATGTATAACGGTCTGTTTACAGAGAAAAGTAGAACTAGTAGTACACCGAACTGAGAATGATCCTTTCATTATTAGCCTTGCCACGGTAATTGTAACCGTCCAAAGGCCACTTATAAAAAAGATGTTGTTTCTTGTTAGTTTTGTTAAAACAGTCATTGACAAAAACTTATTGTTGAAACAAATTTCACTTAGAGTCAGAGCTCATTTATTACCAAAATTAAAAACTTTGTATCTCATTAACGTCAAAACTAAGGTTACTTTTACAATTGAATAGCGAAACGGCCTCAACATTATTTCCGATAACATACTTTGGAAACATCCTGTATGGAAAAGCCTAAACACTCTGGTCTAGGTATATGTAAACATTGCTCTAACCATTGGCGTCGTAACGTGTCATTGCGTTGGTTTCAGTGACCAATATGTCTTAACACTGAGGTTTGGGTGATATTTTAATAGTAATAGAAGGAAAATTTGAAAGCAGGTATTCAATCAGTATTGTTGACTACTTCTTCAGCAATCTGGAAGCAGAATTCCTATCTATCTATCTAACTATCCAATTTTATATTCTCATTATAGCCCAAACTTTAAAGCTATTTCTTGGGGTAACTCCATAGTTACTCATAATATTCTAATAAAAGCCATTCTATAAAGTTGAGAAAACGTATCTTCTGTAAACGTTTGGAAAAACATAGCTAAGCAATTTTAGGAAAGCTTTCAATGCTCAAGAATGTAATTATACGAGTAAGAGTGCCATAGATATACATATACGCATTTTATCCAAGTAATTCAGGCTAAATTAATTTGCGAAAACATCGTTGCTGATAGCACAAAAGTTGCTGAACAGAGAAATTATTTTAAACGACTGATACATTTCAGTGTCACTTAGAGACCACAAAAGTCACTTACATTTAATGAATCTTAACGATTGAACATCTACCAATCTACTCATCCGCTAATATTGGAGCAATTAAACTATTTATCTACTTTTTTCTTTGTTTATGTTCATTTTTCCAATAGCACTACGATTTTAATAAGCAGTAGCGTGATAATAGCATACTTGTGACTGAAAGCACAGCTAAATAAAAAAGGTACGTTACATAAATGTATAATTTATTGAACAGCTGCCCTATACATTCATGAATAACGCAAAAGAACAGTATAGCGCGAGCGATAGCGGAAAATATTTACAGGTCGAGGACAAATTAAAGGAATCCTTAGTTTGTCGCCGCAGGCCAAGCGGTAATCGCATTTTTTCCAACTTATAGCGGGAAACGGCTAGTCGTTTTTCCAGTCTGAATAAGGGTAGAAGTATTGAAATCTCGAGACGTGTCGTCGTCGACTGCGGAAAAAAATCATGCTGACCATTATCGACGGCCTATAAGGTAAGATTGCTTTCCATTTTCGGGTCCCCGTTCGCAGCGCAGCGAAAAAACGACAAGATTTTTAATTACACGTCTCTCGGACGCACTACATATATAGATCAACATTTTAATCCGCCGCAATTAAAAAGTATTTATGCGTTTTTGCGACCGTATCTGGTGAAAAACGATTTGTTCGACATGTACGCACTCGACCACGTTTGATACGGGGATAACGATCGATCGACCAGTGTGCGATACGAAACAGCGGCGATGCAAGCTCAATTATAGCGTGATTAATATTTCTTAATCAGTTTGGAGGTGCGTTCGATTTAATTCCCGACGCGTTGCTCGTACACATGGTCGGGGACCCCGTCGACAAACTAGAAAACGGTTCGTAATCACTGAACACGTACAAAGCAAAGTAGCAACTTAGAGGAAACCGTTTTGAGACACTACTTTTGTAAATGATCTCGTAACAATCTAACGCTAAATTCCGCGATAGAACAGATATAAACTGAAGTTACTACGCTGGTAAAAAAAAAATAAAAGTTCTCTTTGCAGCAGTGTAGCCATTTTCCAAACTTATTTTATTCCCGCAGTATATTTTTACACATTTTTGGAAGTATATTAGTTAAGAAAATTATTTTGTCCCTGCTAACTCATAGATTAAGATTTCATAGATTAAGGTCGTTTTAGACTATGCCGATCAATAAAAAAGTTACGGCTATTTTTGATCACATTGATCATATCTACAGTGGTATGTACTATATTATACTATAGCCTGCTAGACGCACCATACACTACACCTTGCTCAACAAACATTGACTCCAACTGTAGAAGGCGGCATATGAAGCAAAAAAGTAACTGTTTGTAAGTGCCAAAGGTTTATTTTGCAACAAAGCTCTTCATGCATCGAAAATGATGGGTTTATAAACTATCATACTTAGGTGGCTTGATCACTACGAAACTATGGGGTTGTCAAAAACAAAGGGATTTAAATTAAAGCCAAAAAATTAACGAAATCTAATTGCTTAAGGAATGAGAGTTAGTCTGCCCAAAACCAGTTACGGCAATTGCTCGATATAAACTCCATTTTGCTGTTGTAAGATTACCAACCTTTCCTTCAAATTGTACACAGCATCCCATAACATTTCTAGTTGAATTGCACCAATTGCTCCGTAATATTGTGTTGTACTTCTTCTAACGTTGTTGGTAGTCTTCTAAACACTAAACTTTTTAAATAACCCCACTGCCATTGATCCACTGGGTTAAGATCAGATGCTATTGGTGGCCCTGCATTTGCGAAATGTCACGTACAAACTTGAACAATCTTCATTAGCAATTCTTTGACTAGACGGAATGTCCAGGGGTGCTCCATCCTGCATAAAAATAATGTTTTCAGTTCTGCAGTGCTCGTTTTACAACTGTAGAATATCATAATCTCTTAACATATGCAACTTTCGTTCATTGTTTAACCTTACAGATGGGACTTCTGAGTTATGCATGTCGTCGTAGAAATATGGTCCAATGATAAAAACAGCTAGAAAACGGCATCAAACGGTGACTTTCTTGCCCATGAAAACAACGTTAAACGATTTCTTGTGGATTTTCTGCAGACCAGATTCTAAAGTTTTGAGCATTGACTCCACCAATCAGAGTAAAATGTGCCTCATCTATGCAGAAAATACAGAATAACCTTTCAAATTCAATTTCCACCTAGGCCATTACTTGCCAAAGAAAATCGCACCTAGTAGCCAAAACTGCCTCCTTTAATTCAAACAGGATTTTCAGTTTATATGGATACATTTTTAAAAGTTTCCGTAAAATTTTCCAAACCGTGGTATACAGCACTTGCAGTTGCAAGGGTATCGCATTTGCACTGCTGATTGCAAATGGATTACGTCTGGCTATGTCCTGATTTTCAAGAAGAACCTCTGCAACTTGGATATCATTAATTCTTGTTCTTCCGATTTTGTTATATCAGTTACTGTTCTTTCAATTTTTTTTTTTCAAATTGTAGTAGGCTTCCATTTGAAATGGCCCCGTTGTTAAATCCACTCTCGTACAAAATCGTAATCCAGCTTTGTAGTTTCTGCTGCATTCATAATAAAACTGAAGTATTTCTTTAACACTCATGTCAACAATTGTAATGACAATGCTTCTGTTTCGAGAGATACAGAAAAATCCCATTCCGTAAGCAAGAAAATTTCGTTTGTTCTTTTGGTATTAATTTAATTAATTTGATATGATAATTTTGTATCTTCTTAAATCAATTGTTCGATATTTCTTCGTATACTCACCATTTTTTTTAGTAAAGAGAGACAATGACTAGACTTGCAATAAATGACCTGCCAGATGCCGAAGAGCGTTTCGCACTAGAAACATGCATTGGAACTGGTATCTTCGGTAAGGTCCACAGTGCCATAGATACAGCTAGTGGAAACAAGAAAGTTGCTATCAAGATACAAACGTTAAATTCAGAGAATGAAAACTACATTAATGAAGAATATAAAGTGCTGCGCGATTTTTCGAACCACTTCAATCTGCCCGATTATTATAGTGCCTACAAAAGAGAACAAAATGACATCTCCGAAATATGGTTTGTCATGGAGGTAACTTTCAACCATACTTATTTTACTACGAAACTACATCATTATCTTTTTAGTTATGTGAAGGTGGGCCCATTATTGATTTGGTGAACGGTTTATTAGAAAGAAATCGCCGAATGTCTGAAGATCATATAGCATTCATTTTAAAGGAAGTGGTAAAGGTGAGAACACTGTCGATTAGAATGAATGCATTCATGAACACTGTATGTAGATTACAATTTAATACTCCTCTACATCCTCACATAAATGTTCTTAAGTTTGTCAATGTGTATGTAACAAAAATTATTTTCGTTGTTACTGGTAAGCTAATACTTTGAAGGTAATACAGGCAATTCAGAGTGCTAGAACATAAAACGTTCTTGCAAACTTAAAACATACTAGGAATAAATATCCTTATTACTTCTCAAACAGAGTTCTTGTGATTTTAACATCACATCTATTTTTCTAAACCATACGAGATGATGTCTGTAATATTGCACAATAAAATTCATTCTCAATTGCATATCTTAGTAGTTATTCCGTCAGTTTTCGCCATTACATCTTCAGTTTATAACGCTGCACAATTAGAACCAATAACGATTTCTAATGCTACGATCTGAGGTATTCCCGGCCTTCGAAATCACCATTATTACAAAGGCAATTACCGTAAATAACTCGCTAACAAGTTTAAGTCTTAACGAAAACCGGACTGAAAACAATGCATTATTCAGAAGTCAGGCGCGAGAGTTATACTACACGAAAAGCGACAAAAAGTGCCATAAATAACATCCGAAACGTCGACTTTATTACAATAATTATGAGCAATTTATAGAAATAAATCACGTCGCAGTGTGTACTTTAAGGAGTAGGTTAAAATAAAAATGCATGAGGATGCTATTCCTATGGTTTATGGTACAGTCAAGTGCTACCGCTAATACATACGAGTTACGGTTTTTCCTAGAGGAAACTTGTTAAACGCTATTTTCTTGTTCTCTTTACCATCTACACTGCGGATGACTCGAAACGAATCATTTCACTCCCAACAGGCAATAACGTAACGGTAAAGTTAGTCATGTCAAATATCTCGCTGGATAAGTGGATGAAAAACGTAATTAAAGAAACATTCCACTTGGTTCGTCTCTTGTGTTACACACGACTAACTGCAGAAACATACCTTAATTAACGATTACAGTAGTTACTTTCTGCAATATTTATCTTTTTAACTGGTTTGAATATGATGGGAAACAGTGCATCGTTACGATTAAAATACATTATATTAATATCAATATCGGATCGTCTACGCTACATTAATATCGGAAACATATTCTGACAAATGAGAAAGATAGTTAAAAATTGTATTTTACGCGAACATTTATAATAATTACCCCATACCGGTCGTTCCTTTTCTAACAATAATTATACAGTAACTGCAGAATTAATACATTCTACATGTATATGTATGTACGCTAACAATAACCTAAAGGAAAGAAAACTTAAGAAACATCATACTACAATAGCATAAGCTCACATTATATACAGAACTTATGTATATGAGTAAAAATTATTTAGAGAAGGAATTGCCATAATGAAAAAACCACTGTCTGTGATAGGTTAAATATTTTGTTAATGTTAATTAAATGTAAGTGTGTTATTTGACAGGAAGTAAATGTCTGTTTCCATTTGAAACTTTACTCAACATGCAAACATGGTAATATTGCAATGACATAAACGATTCATCATTGAATCGTATTTTCGTAATGGAAATCGTGAAAATCTGGACACCAGAGACTGTACTGTAGCTTGCTTGGTTGAATTTCAACAATTTCCCGATTCTGTAGACTATTGTATGTCACAGGTAATTCCAGTAACATCATCATTCTCAACCGATTACCGAATGAGTAAAATGTTTACAAAACTTACATTTGAAAATTTTTGGATTTAATTTTCGACCAATCAAAATTAATCCTTTTATGTCACATGTATCAGGATATCCAATCAACATTTGATTATACTGATAACTACCCCGGAATGTTATCACTAGCGATAACACCCCGGCTGTCACCTGACTTAATGTCATATCACTGCTTACGTAAAACTTGACAGTTTCAAATTTAATTTTCGAAATGTCACGATTTGGAGAACTAAATAGTGAAAATATAGATAAATTGGAAACAAATTCAGCAACTTCTGCAAGCTCATTTAGTTTCTCAAATTGTACTTTCAATAATTGTTCTTTTAATAAATAAATGTTAACCTTAATTTAAAAAGCCAAAAATTTTCTGACCAAATATCCCACGGACAGAGAGCACGTTTCTTTAGGTAACATCCCTCCGCCTACGGCGTCGGGATGTTACCAAGCAACGTGCTCTCGGAAACTAATAACATTATTTCGTGATTATCACTGTCCTAGGGATATTACTACTGAAAACACATCCCTTTCTACTGAGTGTTTACAACATGCATAAATCACTTTACACCTAAAAACTGAATCTAATAATTGTTAGCACGCACATATTGGGAAATGGACGACCTTTTAGAAAAGTTTTTACTATCAAAGAAGTCTATTGTATCTTCTCAATTCATTAGATTCCCGTATTTGTATGTATGTATGTATGTATGGTGTTGAGGTGATAATCCACTGCGACCTAAAAGAGCTGTTGTGTCCCTCATTCTCGCTGTTTACAGCTGGCCAATTAGTCCGATTCCTTTTAGGAAGTGCAGGATATCGGAAGGCCTCAGATTAGGTAGCTCTCCCTCTTCAATTTCATGTGCTCCTAGGTGCCGAGCCCTTGAGTTGCACAGTGCAGAGCAGTTTGAGAGTAGATGGATGGATGATTCATCCTCTTCCCACAAAATCTGCATTCGGCATCTTTTGTTATTCCGAGCCTACTTAGGTGTCCATTCAGTTTGCAGTGGCCTGAGAGGATCCCTTGTCAATATGCGAATATTGTTTTTGCTGAGCCTAATACATTCTGAGAATCTCTTTTGGTTGTATGTTCCCAGAAGAGTTTTAGCTTGCCTCATACCGTGGAGATTCTCCCAGTATTTGGATTTCCTTTGCTCTACTTCACCCTTGAGCTGCTCCAGTATTGCGCTGTTACTTATCCCACAAAAAGGTTCAGGCCCAACAAAATGTGTTCCGGCTCCCTTGTTAGCAAGGTTATCTGTTGTTTCATTCCCTTTTACCCCGGTGTGTCCCGGAACCCACAACAGGGTTACCTTATTTCCTTTGCCTAGCTCATTTAGTTTGTCTAGGCATTCCCAAACAATTTTGGAGCTGATAACGTTGGAATTCAGCACCCTGATGGCTGCTTGACTATCAGACATTATGATAAATCTCTTGCTTTTCATAGCTTCTATCGATGTTGAACTGGACGCATCTGTCAATGGCGAGTATTTCCGCGTGGAAGATACTTGGGTACATCCCCAAGCTTTCCGAATATTTCTACCTTCTTGGTTCTAGGGCCATATATCCCTATTACAGTTCCCTCTGCCGTTTTGGAGCCATCAGTGTACCATTTGATGGCGTTACTATTAAGTTTCGAAACGGTGTCCTTGTCCCATTCACTTCCGGTACTGAGCTTTGTTATAAACCTTTTCACAAAACTGAACCTCTTTGGACAGTCATCTCGGGGCATGTCCCAGGTTTCCTCGATTTCAGGAGACTGAGGCATATGCCTAGCTAATCCTTCCCCGATCATTCTACGTGTGGTCCTTTTCGCTGTGCTCTCCACCAAGATGTGGAGAGGAGCAAGGTTTAATACCACTTCCATAGCTGCTGTGGGACAAGTTCTCATTGCCCCAGTTATACATACACATGCTAGTCTTTGCACTGGCAAGATTAGCCCTCGCACTGGCCAGGTTAGTTGTTTTGCTCCAAGCCACTGCTCCATAAGTGATCATTGGTCTCACTATTGCAGTATACATCCAGAGCAGTATCTTCGGGTTACATCCCCAATTATTCGCTGCAAAGTTTTTACAAACCATTACTGTCTTTTTTGCCTTATTTGTTACATCAAGCTCATGCTTGTTCCACGAAAGTTTATTATCTAGAATAAGGCCTAGATATTTTACCTCTTTCTTCCAATCTATGTCTTGCCCAACAATCCTTATGTTTTGAGACTTGATTTGCTCTTTCTTGTGAATGCTATAAGAGTGGTCTTCGTGGGGTTTATGTTTAGGCCCCACGAAGACCACTCTTATAGCATCCCGTATTTACTAATGTATAAACTTTCATATGCAACGAGCTCTCGCGGTGAATCAATAGCTTTAATTAATTTGAGGCTATGTTTATCGATGCTATGTCTGTTATCTAACAGGTACTGTGCTACTGGGGAAGATTCAGCTCTTCCGAATCGAAATAGATCTTTTGGTTTGCACGATATAAATTTGATCACAATCGTTACATGCAATTTTATAAATACCCTGCTTTTGTCTCATTTCTACTTTGTCTGTAGGATTGCCTAAAAATGCTTTTAATGCGTTATTAGTTGTGTAACATGCCTTAAGGTTACGCTGCTGGAAGCCGTGGCTCAGTCCCTTGGTGATAGGATGAAACGGTAACGTAATAAATATATTTACTTATTCGACGCTGCACCAGGGATATTTTTAGTGATCATCTGATTAAACGGTGGGAACCTGAATTCCCGACAAGATCACAAGATTTGACTATCCTATGTTTGCGTTGTTTTTCCCCATTTGGAGAACATTATTTTTAAAATACCAGTCTATACTCTTCTTGAAGTGCGAAACCACATAATTACCTCTCAAACTAGATGGGGTAGAACGAGTTTTTCGCGGGATTGAACAGTTCTGCAGCGTGATTCGCACAATTCGATGAAGCGGCAGCTAAAGGATTGGTTGGATGGTGGTGAAGTTGACTTGAGGATAAAATATACTCGTGGTATTCCATCCATTGTTACGTCGGAAAACTAAATAAGCGCAGCATTCCCCTGCTATTTAAGAGTTTATTACCAAAATATGCGAAGCATTCGTTCTAAATCTCATTCTTTTTTTATCGCTTGCAGTGACTTATCTTACCATGTTGTCATGGCTTGACGCATCTTTCAGTAATTCTGTTTTTTTTCCACCATCATACAATGTTGTTACATGTGACCGCAGATTTACGATGGCCGGTGGAGGAGGGGGAGGGGGCCGGAGGTGTCTTGCGGGGTATGAAGGATTCCATTTCTTATGAGGTTCTGGATGTCTCGAATATATTACTTCTTACACCACTAATTGATTTTGTGCTTTGTAACTGTCAAAAAATTAATGCTTGAGCAAGAATACTTCAAGAATAATTCAATCGTTGAGCTAATTTCCTTGATAGAAACACTACCTTGTGACAAATTATGAATAAACATGAATTGTTTATCAAATGTTCGTAATGGACTGTGACTGAGCACCCGAATTATCGAAGCTGATAAACCCTGTCTCTTTCTTTTTGAGGTTGTTTAAAGTCAATAGTTTATAAGAGCCAACCATGGATGTAACTGATATAGATTAAAGAATTATTAACGTGAGCAGAAATATTCTACGGAGAAGCAAGATTAGTACTTTTACTATTACATGAAGAACAACAATGCTCATTTTGAACCGTTAATGTTGGTGGATTGTTCCATTTAAAATTCGGCTTAGGCTTACTTGTGTAGACACAAACGTAAAGAGCAAGAATGTGGTGATGGTATCAAATTATTTTCGCCTTGAATTAAAATTAACATAATTACCTTTTTATCAATTTTTTTATCAAAATGATAGTCTTCCGAAAACTTTCACACTTTCTCAAAAAAGCATTTCTCGAAAAATCGCATTATTGACAATTTCTTTAGTTGATGGGAAAATCCCAGTGACGTTGAGAATGAAGCGGGCATTTTCGTGATTAGACAAATGGTTCATGAGAGCTTTGGGTTTGTCTCCACTATTACTGTCACATGTACCGATGAGTAATATTCTGTGTCAATCTTTTGTACAATTACTTCCTCTATTACGTCAATAAATTACATCGGTTGGTGTAGTTGCCGCAGCTTCAGTGGCATTAAAATCAGGTGCTGCAATATTATTAACTATTTGTTTTACATAATTCCGTAGTTCCTTGAATGATATTATGGAAGCTATAGTTGAAGACATTAGAATTTTATTTCTTGCAAGCTAGAATATTCCATCAACTTTAAACCCCGGTTTCATAGTTTCAACTTCATTCTTATCATTTCTAGCCATCTATATACAAAAGCCTTCTTTAGAAGTAGTAAGAATTTAACGTTCAGAGCGCAGCTTCAGTCCTTTAATTTTCAATCGGTTAAAATTAAAGGCTACATATACCGCCCTAAGAGGATGTATGTATCGCCCAGTGGTCGGTAAAGATATGGGCTGTGAACTAGTAAGTTTAAGAATTTAAATCTAATATTTGCCTCAATACCCTTTACTATTATATGGAAAGATGTATGGCTTTCAAGGATATCTGCTGTCATATATTTTATCCTCATGGTGTCGTAGGCTAGTTTGAAGAACCAATTTTAGAATAAGTCACTGTCAAACCATCGATTTTTATTTCTATTATAAAAGGAAGCTTTTAGATCATCTTGGACCTGATTTTCAGCCTTATGCACCTTATATGGAAGCATTCGCCGCTTCACAAATGATTAAGTTTTTGACTAATATGATACATAAGTAGCACTGAAAACACTCTTTCTTATGCGCCAGATCGACTGCACACTTGGCACAAAATAGTTGGGAAGTTGGGAATACGACGAATTTCTGAGAGTAAATCATCAAATATCTCTCCAATATAAAAAAATATAGTTACCAACATCTTTCAACTAACTTCACTGCAGGACTCTATTACATGCAAGTGCAAATAACTGAATTGGAACCTTTCACAGAGACCGATAATTTCTGCGACATATCAGTAAAATCAGCACCAAGCATTGCAAAAATCAGACTACTAATGCCCAGAGACAAAAGAGCACGATCAAAGTCGATTCCAAAGAACTTTCAGGGCCGTTTTGCATTTAAAACCCTACCATTTAATTATTTAAATGACGATATAGATTTCTTAAATATAAACTTGAATTTAGCCCTATCCACAACTACTACTTCCTCATCAAGTGTCAGCCAATTTGGTGCTACGTCAAGGATTCATTCATTACATTTGGAAATGTTTACAAATACATTGTGCCTTATCGTGTATCACAAACTTACACATATTTGTAGGCTCTAACTTACCTTCATGAAAACCACATAATACATCGCGATGTTAGAGGAACAAACATCTTAACAACCTACGAAGGCGAAATAAAATTGATAGACTTCGGCTTATCGCGTCATCTCAGTAGCACTTTGGGCAGAACAGACACCAGCATAGGATCCCCTTCTTGGATGGCACCAGAGGTAGTGACAAGTTCTGGAGATTACAATGATGAAGGCTACGGTAACAGAGCAGATGTCTGGGCTCTGGGAATAACAGCCATAGAACTTGGAGATGGAAAAACACCTTTTTGTGATATGCATCCTACAAGAGCATTGTTTCAAATCGTTAGAAACCCTCCGCCAACCTTATATCGACCATGTAGCTGGACTGATACATACATCGACTTTATTTCTGAGTAAGTTTATTATTAATGCATTGTTAGCATTGTCTTAAAATGATGCAATTTATTTTATCAGATGTTTAGTAAAGAATCCTGAGTACAGACCATATATGATGGAAGTACTGGAACATCCATTCCTAATAATAGTTCCGGAAAATAGCTATCATGTAAGTCTGCATAAAAATATAAGTGTCCATTGTTATCTAAGATGATTTATAGTTGACACAAGAACTTAAAGCACTTCGTATTTCCATCATGGAAGGTTCTGAGAGACCTGTAAAACACAACGATGCTTTTGTGAGATCGTGTTTATTAAAAAAATGTATTGATAAAACAGCGGAGAGAATGGACGTGGAAGATTTGGCTGCTTTAGACTACCTAACAGAAGATAGCATTTTGAAGGAACTAGAGTCAAGAACTACTAACGGCAACTTCCAAACTTATATTGGTGATATCTTACTTACATTAAATCCAAATGAGCATCAAAACATTTACACAAAAGAGGTAAGTAAACTTTTCTAAAATCACAATTATCTATTTATTATACTCGTTGTTGAGTACAGCATCATCAAAAATATAGCTGCAAATCACGTTCCGCAAATGCTCCACACATTTATGCAGTAGCAGACAGCGCTTATCAAGATGCTCTACATCATATAATTCCTCAAAATATCATATTGACTGGCGAATCTAATTCTGGCAAAACCACCAACTATCTACATTTGATGGAGCATCTTTTATATTTAGGAGAAAGTATGAATATCAGCATGAATAGGATTAAGAATGGTATGAAATTAATTCATTGGTTAACTCATGCTAGTACGCCAGTGAATGAAAATTCTACGCGATGTGCATTAAAAACTGAAGTTATTTATGGACGAAGTGGTAAAGTTAGTGGATGCACTTTCTCTATATATCAGTTAGAAAAAAATAGAGTTACATTATCAGACTCGTAAGTAAACGAAAAAATAGGAATTATGTATATAACTACAATTTTTTTCCAGGGCTCATTCAAATTTCCATATTTTCTATTATATCCACTCTGGCCTCATTGAATCCGGGACGGCAGAAAAGTACCATTTATCGGAAGAGTATGATTATAAGTACTTAAGAAAGGTGGAAAACAGTCAATGCAGCTGCACTGAAAAGAATGTTGAGAAATTTAAAGAACTACAAGCTATTTTCGACGAATACGACTTCTCGAAAGAACAAACTGATACAATTTTCAGCATAATTAGCGCCATATTAAATATTGGTGAAATTAAATTTCAACCGCTGGAGAATGATACCGCGTCAATACAAAACGAAGAACAAGTTGCTATAGTTGCTGCACTCTTGAAAGTGGAACCAAAACAATTAGCATGGGCTCTGGTCAATTATTGTTATATCAGCAAAGGTGCAGCTGTTAGTAAACACCATACTTGTGAAGAAGCTGCAGATGCAGCTAATGTTTTTGCAAATTCCCTATATGCAAGAATTGTTGATTATATTGTTAGCGTTATTAACCACAAGTTATCTTACGGACGCGCAATTTTGTAAGTTAATTACAATTTCAAGTATGTAGATACGTAAAGGTATAATTGTAGTGGAGAAAAGTATTGGATACGAATCCTGGACATGCATGGAGTAGAATGTTTTAAACATAATAGACTTTCACAACTATTGACGAATACCCTAAACGAGCAACTTCATTATCTATACCTGCAGAGAGTCTTTGCATGGGAATTTTTAGAGTTAAACGAAGAAAGTATCCCACACACTGCAATCCAATATTATGATAATCGAAATGCAATGGAGGAAATTCTAGGAAAAGGTGGACTGCTTTCAATCGTCGATGACACCTCTAAAAATGATCACAGAGATAGATTTATCACAGGTACTTATATGATAAAATATGATCAAACTTAGGTCAAAATAATTTCTTAGCAAAATAGTAACTTGTTGACCATCAACTTTGTTAACCATATACAATAAAGAAAAACATTTTATTTAATACAATTTTCTTTTGAGCAATGTATACCTATTACTCATTGTAATGCACTAGAAATCCAAATATTTTTGTAACGTAAATATTCATCATTTTCAGATTGTTTAGATGCTAAACCCAATGCACATGTCAAGACAGAAAACATTGACGAATTCAGTATTACCCACTTTACTGGAAAAATAACTTATCAAACTACATCGATGGGGAAAGATAACAGAGATTTTTTACCACCAGAAGTTATAGATGTACTTAGGCTATCTGACAACCCCCTTGTTAAAATGTTTTTCAGTAATAAATTGAATAAAACTGGTAACTTGAATGTTAGTTTTGAAGAGAAAACCGTAAAAGAGAAATTGTCATCTTCTTCATCAGAAGAAGATGATGCGGTAAGATATGAATTATTATTAAAGAATTGGTAGATATTTAACATGCTTTTAGTATTCCCAAGTGAGAAAAATGAGATCAGTAGCTTCCAGATTCAGAACTCTATGTTTAGAGCTAATGAAAAATTTAGCTGTTGGCGGAGGTTCGGGAGGTACACATTTCGTACGATGTGTACGATCTGACCTTGAGAACAAACCGAGAAATTTTCATACTGAAATCGTAAGGCAACAGTTGAGAGCAATGGCAGTTATAGAGACTGCGAAAGCTAGGCAAAAGGGCTATCCACATCGTATCACCTTTTCCGAATTCCTTAGAAGGTTATATTACATTGTACAATTGACTTCCATTAAAAAACTTTCCCAAAAATATAATTTTAGATACAAATTTTTAGCATTTGATTTTAATGAAAATGTCGAAACAACTCGAGATAATTGTAGATTGCTACTAGTCCGTTTGAAAATGGAAGGTTGGGTAATCGGGAAAACCAAAGTGTTTCTTAAATATTACAACGAAGAATATTTAGCCAGGTAAACTTCATACATATGCAAATAATCTTAAAAAAGAACTAACATTTGCAGATTATACGAAGTCCAAGTCAAAAAAATCGTTAAAATCCAATGTATGATGAGAAGCTTCTTGGTTAAGAGAAAAATGGCTAAACGTAATCAGAAAGACCGTAAAAAATCAAGTAAAGCAAAGCGTACTTATCAATTTAAGATTAAATATTTTGATTACTATTTTAGTTTCTCAGCAACATGGGCAGCTCGAAGCAGATGCTATGACTCAAGAAGAAGCAGCCCTTATCATTCAGAAAGGTAAACTTTCCCTTATAAAATAACATTTCATTTTTCTGAATTGTTTTGTTTTAGTTGTCAGCTCCGAGAATGCATCAGAAAATGACAACGAATGAAACAATTCCGAAAATACTTATATCACCCTATCACCTAAATTATAATCTACCAATTTCTATTTTTCGTAGCTTATCGAGGTCTTTCGGTTAGAAGAACCGATAAACCCTTAGTGTGCCAATTTTCTGGAGTTCTAGATGAAGAGACTCGTGATTTTATAAAACCATACGCGGATAAATGGAAAAGTAAATCGTTATTTCAAGTTATCCTTCAATACCGAGCAGTTAAGCAGCATGAGTTATTCAATTTTGCTCAGCAGGTATTAATCTCAGCAACAAATGAAGTTGTCACAGATATTTGTGATTTATATATTTAGGTGCATTTCTTCAATCAAAAATGTGTGCACAGTCTCCAATCAATCAGTAATCCTATAGAATTGGGAAGTGTGGAAGTGAAGGCTCATGCCAGTACATGGTTGCAAGAAATACAACCACCAGTTTTGAAATTGCCTTTTCGGTTAGATGATGTACCATATTTCGATACTACCTACATGTGTGATCCAGTAGCAGTTTCTGGGTAAAGCCAAAATGTTTTAGACCATTTGTCGAAATTAATTAAAAGCAAGTGAATTGTAGACCTGCAATTGAAGGTGAAGACGCTTGGGATTCACCATTCCAGCGGAGAGAGAATGTTTCTTCTCAGATTATTTCATCATTATTAGCGGAAGAGAGTTTGATTACTAAGCCATATGCGCAGCAAGTTATAAGAAACGAATCAGTTGAAGATGACTCTATCCCTACAACTGAACATGTTATAAATATGCCGTTCACAAGAGATCCGAATGAACCAATAGGAAAATTGTCAAGTACTATTATTGTATCCGGGGAATTATCCCCGAAACGACAAATTTCTTCTCCTAAACCTAAGAGGATATTACAACCAACAGTTGAAGAAGTAAAAGAAATCAATGAATCGTCCTCAAAAACAGCAAGTCCTAAAAAATCTCATTTAAAAATCCAAAACCCTGAAATTATGGAAAGCAAAGAAAGTAAAAATCTCGAAAATACTATAACCAAAACGGAAATTAAGAAGAAGGAGCCTGCGCACCCAATAGAGGAACTTAAACATTTAGCTAGACGACTTAGCGCGTCTGAAGATGATCCTCCTTTCAATTTTCAAGGAATGTTGCGAAAAACTAACTTTCAGAGAGAATCGCTAAAAAGATCTGTCGATAATATTCGATCGAGAAGGACAAGTAAGGAAACAAATTATTTCAATAAGCAAAAAATAATAAGTGAGATAGCACCTGGTGTATTTCTTGAAGGTATTGTAATTGATTTGTAATATCACATAGAACTTCTATTATTATTATTAGTAACTTTATATCTCTATTAGTAACTTTACATCTTTGCACTTTATTTATTCGTCTTATATATGTAATTATAAGACATTTATTCTTACGTTATTGTATGCATTAACTAATGTGCAAATCATATTTATTCGCAATAAACGTTATGCTTATATCGAATACTTTATTTTGTTCCTTTCATATTAGGTACTCTTACGACTGCCACATTTTAACTAGTACTAACGATACTTAAAAAAAGTTGCTAATGCATACCTACATCTATGGTCATGGTTCATATTAACACACACAAATCCATTCCTTCACACCTCTACTTAACACCAAGTGACCTATCGTTAAGTACTCAGGAGGACAGGAGGAGTCACGGTTGCTCAGAACTTTCACTCTGTTTGAATTAAATTAAAGAAAATACCCTTTATTTTAATAGTTCAGATGTATAATGCTTTCGGTAGAGTTATTTCAGATAATCCATAGATGTCCAAGTTCGAGAAATGTCAATATATCTTGTACACGTTTTTAGTGTTAGTTATCGTATGTAGTAATTTACGTTATTTATGTATCATTCTTGTAAAACTGAAGTCTGTTAATAAAGTAATATACCAGAACACTGAGTTCGATTGAAGACCTTAACAGGTTATGGGTCCAGGCTGTACTTATTGAATGAAACTGAAACGGAGTTTAGAAACGTGGTAATAGGGAAAAATGGCGAACGTAAACATAACGGAAAAATTTGGAATAATGCAATTTGACGAAAATAAGACAATTGAAAGCATTGAAGCAAATACATTTTCAGAAGAAAACCGATTGGGTTATATTGATAATGACACAGAAAACGGAGAAAATAAAACTGATGATACTCAATACATTGATCAAATGAAGAATCTCAAGAACAACCAGAGAATGACACAGCGATCAGAAAAAGTTCACGCACGAAAAACTTCCCATCAAGATATGATAATTACCACGTTGCTCTGTCTGCTGAAGCATTTGTTGATGATATACCCGAAAGTTTGGAAGGAGCCCAGAACAAGTCAGACTATGCAAAATGGAAAGAGGCCGTAGATGAAGAAATGGACTGTTTAATAAAAAACAAAACTTGGATTGTTGTGGACAAATGATGTTAGAATTATGGATAATAAATGGGTTTTTCGCATAAAAAGAGATCAAAATAATTATACTGCAAAATATAAAGCTAGATTAGTGCTAAAGGGTTTTATGCAACAAAAGGATTTTGATTTCAATGAAACTTATGCAAGAATCACTACTTTAAGAACGCTATTGGCAATAATCAATCATAGAAACATGTAAGTACACAAAACAAATGGATGTGAAGTCGGCATTCTTACAGGGAGATATAGAAGAGACCATTTACATGAAACAACCAGAGGGTTTTGAGGAAGACAAGAACAAAGTTTGAAAATTGCAAAAGGCAATGGAATAAAACATTCCATGAGTTTACAAAATCACTTAACATGAAGAGATCACAATACGATCCTTGCCTATATATTGGAGTATGGACAGACAGCCGAACTTATTTACTTTTGTATGTTGATGACATCATAATAGCCACTGACAGAATGGAAGTTATTTTGAAAAGACTAACACGAAGGTAATACATAAACAACTTTGCAATGCAACATTTGGGCAAATTAAACAATTTTATTGGCATTAGCATTAGAAGAACAAGTGAGGGAATGTACTTGAGTCAAAGTAATTATTTGTCAAAATTATTAGAAAAATTTCAAATGAGTGAATGTAAGCCACGAAAAACTCCTATTGATGCAATCACGAAGTTAAATGTTGAAGATGAAAAGGATTTATATGTTAAAAACCAGTTCGTGAAGTAATTGGCAGTTTACTATATGTTGCTGTAAGCACGCGCCCAGACATTAGCTCCGCCATTAATTTATGCAGCAGATATCAAGAAAACCCCACCAACGTTGTCTGGAATGCATTCAAAGGCATTCTACGTTATATAAAGGGAACGGTAAATCTGGAACTATTTTATCCCAATCAGATTGACAATCCATCCAAATTAGTGGGATTCGCAGATGCGGATTGGGCAAATGATGAACTACTAAGAATATCCACATCAGGATACGTTTTTAAATTGTTTGACAGTACACTTGGTGTTCGAGAAAGCAGAATGTAACAGCAATGTCTTCAACAGAAGCTGAATATCTGGGTGAATTTTCGACTTTACGCACAATGTCTTCAGTTCGAGCTTCAACGGGTTGTCCGGATTTTGGGTTATCATTGCTTGACTCTCGGCCCCATCGAAAGAGTTTAGACCAATGTTTTACTTGGAATATATAAATAAGATGGTGTATCTTCCCCATATACAGCAACCATTCTTTCATGAATTGCTTTTGGACAATTGCTTTCTTTTGTCAGGAACTTTATTACGCTGCGATGTTCAACCTTAGTTTCACTCATTGTATCGAGAAGTAGACCGTCTCAAATATCTATAAACAGCACAAACTAAACACAACTTAGCACATGTACTTTCTTTGTGTTTATTGTTATTATTAAACAAACCAAAGATTTTTAAATTAAATAAACAATCACTTGTTAATTATAACAGAGGTTTTTGTGTTTGTTAATAAACCTAGCCTGTCAAATTTTAATTTTATATGTAAATATGTATTACCATACTGTTAAATGGGTTGCATATCTAAAAGAGGTCACGTGGGTTTTGGTATTAAATGAAAGCACTGTACAAAACAGGAAAACATCTATTTTAATACATTTTTTTTAACCAATGTATATCTTGTTCTTATTGTATGTAGTGCACTAGAAATCCAATATCTTTGTAACGTACATATCTGCTATCGTTTTCAAATAGTTTAGATGCTAAATGCAATGCACATGTCAAGACAGAAAACATTGATGATTTCAACATTACCCATTTTACTGCAGAAATAACTTATCAAACTACATCTATGGGAAATGATAACAGAGATTTTTTACCACCAGAAGTCATAGATGTACTTAGGCTATCTGACAATTCCTTGTTAAAATGATTTTCAGTAATAAATTGAATAAATGTGGTAACTTGCAGATGATGCGATAAGATATGAATTATTATTAAAAAATTGGTAGATATCTAACGATAGTTTTAGTATACCCAAGTGAGAAAAATGATATCAGTGGCTTTCAGATTCAGAACTCTATATTTGGAGCTAATGAAAAATTTAGCTGTTGGCGGAGGGTCTTTCGGGTGATGAATCTGACATTGAGAACAAACCAAGAAATTTTCATGCTGAAATCGTTAGGCAACAGTTGAGCGCAATGGCGGTTACTAAGCCTGCAAAATCTAAGTAAAAGGGTTATCCACATCGAATCACCTCCGAATTCCTTGCAAGGTTGTAGTACATTGAACAATTGACTTCCATTAAATATCTTTTCTAAAAATATAATTTTAGATACAAATTTTTAGCATTTGATTTTAAAGAAAATGTCGAAACAACTCTAGATAATTGTAGATTGTTACTTGTCCGTTTGAAATCAGAAGGTTGGGTAATCGGGTATAGTGTTTCTTACAACAAGGAATATTTAACCAGGTAAACGTCATACATATGCAAATAATCTTGGAAAACAAATAACTATGCAGGTTAGACGAAGTTCAAGTCAAAAAAGTCATTATTTACGAATTCATCCAACAACAACAAAATTGATTACAAAAAAATTAAATCTTTACTGCAATGGTATACACATAGAGCTAATACCTATTTTGTCTATTTGATTTTGATACACTCTATTGACAAAATAAAATATGCATATTACAAACGCATTTCTAAATATCCAAGGTAACATACACAGTAATTTATTGACAGTTAGATGACATGAGTATTTCTTGCTCATTTTGCAGAAATGGATCCCACTTATTTATGTACTGCCTCGTTTTTCAAATACACCAACATGGAAATACTACTTATTCTTATGGATATCGACCGGAATATACAAAATCCGGTGGTAAAATAATTTTAATGCGATGTGACGTCTGGCTGCAGTTCTAAAATATACTACATTTTAGGTTCCACCTTCCAGATATATAACCGAAATGACATGCAGTTCAGAAGAACGTTTAGCAAAATTAACTAGCAGCACTAGGAGAGAAAAAATGAGACCAGAAAGAACTCTAAATATGTTAAAAGCTGTGCCAGACATTGTAGTTTTCCAAAATTATAACTTAGGAGATGTTCAAATGATTCCTATAAGTATTTTGAATACCTATGAGGTGGTTAACATCAACACTGTGCAGAAATTAAATGTTTACATAACCTATTCTTTACGTAGACTTCCAAGCCCATACGCGTTATACTTGAATCCACGACAGTATTTTCAATAACCCGGAATTCTGGCACTGTTATAACAAAGGTTGCACCTGGTATGACATATCAACTGGGTATTACGTTTATAGCTCACGAACAGAAGGATTACAGACATTTTGTCACTGTTGTTTCGGAAGGAGAGTCTTTTGTCATTCCTATTATATGTAAGTAGCAAATGGTAGCAAATAATAACTATATTTAGGAATTTATAATTATATGCTACCGATTCCACATAAAAACATAAATTCATTACTCACAGCTGCGCCGAGAGGTTTCCAATGTACGCATATTGCTGCTCTTAGACAGAAACGCAAACTGATTAGATGATTGATAATACATTTATGTAACGAAACTAAAACTGAGACTTTTAAATTTTTAAGTAAATACGGAAAAATGTTTTAACTTTGTCTTCAGTAGGCCTATACTTAGAGCGAACTTCAATTCTATATTGAGGCATTTGTAAATCTATTTACACACACTAAATATATACAACAACAGCTGTAGTAATTTCTTTGAACAAAGGTACGCTGCAGAATATCTGCACGCTGCCGCTGCACTCATCACAAAAACAAAACTACATGCAGCTCGAAGAATATAATTTTTACGATACAAATGTGACCGCTTAAGTATAAGCAACTTTAATTTTTTTACTATATGCTCTATACGAATACAAGTTGGGAATTCCTCTTATGGAACAAAAAAAATTTTTTTTTGAATCCTGATATATCCAAACTCTTTAATATTTAATTCAAGTTTTGTAGCGGGTAATATCGAAAACATGTGTACAACAGTACATTAATTCCATTTGATTCTTTATATGTATAATTCTATTATATAATTATTACAATGCGAGCGACAAAGATTGAAGCATCCCAAAGTCACTTAATCTGGTGAAGCTACTACTTACTTGACACAAATTTAAATGCATTAATAGGTGCAGGTCTACTAAGTTTTGATAAAATTAGAAACAAATATGGAACCAACACGAGTCAATCTTTGTTGCGCGCACGTTATATCTGGACACTTTGAGCACTTGAAACTTCCGGTCATAGAGAAAAGAAATAAGAGTTTCAACTTGCATTACCCAATTCGAAACACGATGGTGGCGCACCATTAGTTGCTAGGAGAACTAATGCAATTTTCGCGCATGCGTACTCCGTTTATGCCGTTACATTTGGAGGAATTTGCATAATATCATATGGTGATTTATTTTTGTACAGCGGCAATTACTGTGTGTCGGCGATTGTGTGTGTGAAAATTTTTTGGTAAGTTTAATTTCTACTATGAAATTCTAAATTAAAATGAGTGAAGTAAGTTTGTCCTGTTGTATTCCGCTCTGTGCAAGTGTTCGTTACATGTTAATAAATAAAAAGAGTTCCCAAGATAAGCACTTTTTATATTTGATGTAAAAACTGCAGGAGGAAGGAGATGGGCAAGCATATTGAAAATACATTTTCCAGAATTGTCTGACCCAATTAGAAAGCAATACATATGTCAAGATCACTTTTCAGGAAAGAATTTTACAAATATATTGAAGTGTAAGTAGAGTAAACGATAATTTTGCTGAGACAGATATATTCAACAATATCTTAACAGCTGAGAACGTGAATTCTAGAAATAGTAAAATAGACACCTATAAAGAAATAAATCCACCAAGAAGAGATAGTCAAGAACATTTATTAGAAATAGAAGAATTACCAAGTTTTGACAAGAACTAAAGTAATAGTTTGATTCATAAAAAAACAAAAGAGTCTGTTACGAGAATGTGGAATAAAGTATATAAAAAGCATCTCTCAAAAGAACCAATCACTTTATAACTTATCGACAAAGCAGTAGTCAACAATTTTGAGATTATACAAAACTATTACATACTAAAGCAAAACATAGGCAACAAGCTCATTGCGAATGATGTTTTAGATGATCTGAATAGATTTATTAGTAATTGCATAACGAAGGGTAACACAGCAACATTTGAAGAAGAAAATAGTATACCATGGAATATATACCAGACAAACCAAAAAATATAGATTTTGCAGAATTACAGGCAGTAACTTATGTATCCGGGTATATAGTTAAACGGCTTCAATTAGAGTGCGAAACTTTACCTGAACATACATTTACAATGTTTAAAGAGTATCATACACAGAAAGACCATTTGGAAAATGCTCAAATGGAATTAATATATCGTATAGCCCATATGTATCAGATTATCTACAAATACTTAGAAGAGCGAGGGCATAATGCAAATGTACATACATAAAAAGTTAAAATTATGCATTAGTGAAAATGTGGCCCTTGAGTAGTTACAGTGTAGTGTGCGCAAATTTGTTGTTAAAAATGAAATAGTTGATTTAGTTCTCAATGATATTTAAAAAATGTTTTTGTAACTTGGAAAGGAAGGAAACAAATAAATTGAGGTGCCGTAAAAGAAAATGCTAATCATAATAATAAATAATGTGATTTGTAACATATTACTAATCATTTTCTTTCTTCTTTTCATGCCAACTGGAATGACCTCCCACATTGAGTACCGAAGATATCCTGGATTGGGTTGTGATTTTTTATATATTTGTTATTGCTTTTATGAGTTTAGTTTCTGTTGTTTTGTATTCTTAAAAGAATTTAGTTTTTGTTAATTTGGTTTTTATATTTTATATTTATTGTTAATATTTTACAAGAATCTAATTAATTTAATCGCTAACTATTGTTTTTATGAGAATTTTATTTTATTTTTGTTCTGTGGTTTTATTTATTATTTTCTTGTTTTTTGTATTTATCGTTTTTTAAATAAAATGCACTTCAAACAATTTTTCTCTTTTTATTTTTAAAATGGTTGATTTCTATTATACATATGTATAGTGTTTGGTGAAAATAGATAGAAATGCGTAATTGATTATTAATGCTATTAAATATGTCCCTGAAATAATCAATTATTGCATTTTTTATCTATTTAAAAAGAATATCTTAGTTTATTTCCGAAAGTATAGTATTTAAATATGGCGCCATTAAAAATTAGTACCAGTGGTGCGCTATAATCATGCTGCGAATACGCTTCGAATCTTAATACGTTAAGTTGGTACTCTTGTTACTGTTAATTTCTCTATGCTTCCGGTCTTCGATTGTAGCTGTATCGTTGACTCAATAGAAATTTTGATTGACGTTATGTTAATAGGTTAATAGGTCTGCTGCTCGAAACCGGGTACCCGCCAGGTTATTGCATTTTTTATTATTTTTTGCCGAAATCTCTACTTTAGTTAAATTTTAATTCCTCCCTTATTTTTCATTTATCTTTCATGAAATTTTTACAAGAAATTTAAATCAGGATCATTTTATTCTACAAGACGGGAAGGTTGTGTATTTATTATACAAAGTGTCCAAAAATATATTTTTAATATTATTATCTTTCCATTTAATTTTATGCCATTTTCTTAAATGGATTAACCTGTATCTAGTAGTATATGTAAGGATAGAGTATGTGTTTACCATTAAAATGATACCAATATTTTTACCTGTGGCTGTTTTTTTTTAATTACTCGCCTACTGGCCTTCATATTTATTATGAATATACATATATTTATTTCATTGTAATTTAAAAAAAAACAGCCGCTGGTAAAGGAAGAAATATTAGTAGCATTTTAATAGTAAACAAATACTCATTCCATTTAAGAAAATGGCGTAAAATGAAATTGAAGATATTGATATTAAAATATTGTAGTACTTTTGGACAACCTGTATAATAAACAGACAACACTCCAACCTTGTAAAATAACGTGATCCCAAAATAGATAGAAGACTTCTTGCAAAATGTCATCAAAAATAAATGAAAAATGACGGGAGAATTAAAATTTAACTAGAGTAGTGATTGATCACTAAAAACAAATTGATAATTAGGTGGCACCCTTTTTCGGGGCATGCTGTATAAGTAAAATTAAGATGCAGCAAGCTATTTTTACGAACACAATCGTACAGTAGAATATACCGTACACAGGTTAGCTATCGACCGGTCGCAGGGGTTCAGATGGTATAAGTAAACTATATAAGTATTTATAGACTTGCTTGTAATTAACCTGTTCAATACCGTAAATAAAATTAGCTTCTTAATCCTGAAAAGTACATGTATATTTCTTGAAATAGCATAAATATTTTCGCCGTAAACTAGAACCCTAATTAGGGTTTTAAAACCCTAATTCCGTACTAGTTTACGGCGAAAACATTTATACTAGTATCATCTCAACGTCGGAGTTACATCCGAGTCCTTCTTTACAATTTGTTGAAATATCCATTCAAGGAACAACACAACTAAAAACTTTTTCGCACAGCACAGATGTAAAACAAGAAATTTAAAAAAAAACATAATTTCAGGCATCTCACACCGACCGTTATTAGATATCCCAGATAGAATTAGTCTACCGCCGATACCGGTTAAAACAATTACAGAACGTGTCATAATAGTACGAAACATAGGGCAAACTTCAGCATATTTTAATATTTACTGCTCTAATGGTTTCTCTACTGTACCAGAACGAGGTTGCCTGCAGGCTAATGAGTATATTCAATTAATGGTAAAATTCCAAGCACCCTGTGTCGGGGCTTATCATGGACGGATGATTTTGACCTACGAGACTGAAGAAAGACTTACCGTAATGCTGGAGGGATCAACTTACGAATCCGATATATTTTTAGAGGCTGATGAGGTGCAATCGGTGGATACCTACATAAGTCTGAAAAGGAAGAGGTTTGTTAAGTTGTACAATCGCAGTAAACATGTGATTAAGTAAGTTATAGCCGCTAAACTAGTACAACTATAGTTTCCTTTTTTTATTGTTCTTAAAAAGTTTTGTTTGGAAACAATTCAAGAGTGTAGAGATCGATAGAATAGAAAACCAAAAGTGCGAAGAAGGTTTTAAAGAAATAAAAGAAATGGAAACACCAAAATACGCAAACTTACTTCACCACGGTATAATTGCTGGTGGTGACGCTAACGAAGTCATTTACGAAAGAATTTATCAAGATGAATTGAGAGAATTTAGAAGCAGTGATAATTTATTATTCTTGAATCCAAATTGGAATATTTGTCCACTGGTAAATAATTTTCCTTTAAATTTTATCTTATGTTTAAAACGCAATACACAATTTGCAACAAAATCAATTTTTCAGACAGGAGAAGTGTGGCCAGATAATGTATGCACCTTCATTATAACCTTTGCGCCAACAGAAGCTATACATTACGAAACAGCAGGGTACTTAGAAGTTTCCGGTAAAGAGGAACGTTTACCTTTGAAACTATCCGGTACAGGCAAGGGCCCGTGTATAGAAATAAACGTTTGCGAATTAGATGCGAATGATATTTTCCTATGTTCCAAGCATCAGTACGAAATCTCCATCCGGAATAAAGGTAAGTTTTTTTTTGACAAGTATGCAAAGTCGCTAACGTTTGTGTTATAGGGTACATACCGGGTACGATTGCTTTTCGCCCTCAACAGCTGGTTTTTGGTGGCGTTTTAACATGTAAACCTCTTTCAAATCATTTAGAGCCGAATCGCTTTGCATCTTTTGTTCTAACATTCACTTCTAACGTCCAAGGGAAGTTTGTGGAAGAAATTGAATTTATTATACAAGAATCTGGCGAAATCAAGAAGATTGTATTCTTGTATATTTATATAATTTTTCTGATTATAGTATATTTTTATCACTTAAAACTTATACTTTCAGGGGGAACATAGTATGTCCATTACTGAGTTTTGATATAAAGGAAGTAAACTTTGGAAAAGTGACTTTAGGTAAGAAAAATACTTAATGACTTAGTCCTTCCAACTCACGGTTATCATCCGTGTGTGCGCTATTATTACAGTTACTAATATGAAATTTTAAAACGTAAAATTTGTGTATTTGAAAATGACATGTTGTCTAAGGTGGCAGAGGAATTAGATCACCCTGCAGAATCTTCCAATAGTAATAGAGTAAAGTAATAAATAGTGTTACATTTAAATATATTCCTGAGAAAATGCAAATAATGGTTGTCAAAAATTTAGCGCTATATGAAGCTAAAGATTGGGAAGTTCTCAAAGGTAGCTTTCCACATTTATAATAATTATAACAGAATAATTTTTCAAACAAAAAAATCTAAGTAACATTAATGTTAAACGGCAATATGTTTAAACTTGAAGATCAAGTTTTAACATTAAGCCTTTTTAATGATTACCTATTACAACATTGATCCCGATATTCATGTGCCCCACAAGAAAACTAAATTGTTTGGTTTAAATATCACTGCATTTGATTGAATACACAAGAATTTTTCTTATCATCAAGTTGACAAATGTTAGCTACCTTGAAAATTCTACATTAATAAATACGCTCTGTTGCTTTACAAATATTATAACTTGATTGATGATTATTATATACATATGTATGTAAAACCATTGTACAAAAATATTTTCAAGATGGTTATACTAGATTATACCGCATTATGAAACAAACGGTTCCCTACCCTTTTTGGATGTATTGGTTACTCGTTTGCAAAATGGTCACTTAGGACACTCTGTGTATAGGAAACCCATGCATACGGATCGATATCTTCACGCCAAATCACATCATCATCCAGCACAAAAACAATCAGTGATCAGCTCCCTTGTTCATCGAGCATTTTCAATTTCCCAACCCGATAATATCAACCAAGAGTTGAAACACGTCAAAACAGCTCTTCTTCAGAATGGATATAGCTCCAGCAACATACAAAAAGTCATAAACAGGCACTGTCATCCACGAATTCCTAAAAAGACCCCAGAAACCAACAGTCATCAAATTACCACCGTTCTCCCCTACATTCACGGCGTTACTGACCATATCGGCAGAATTCTTCGTAAGAAAAACATCAAAACCACTTTCAAACCCCTTAACAAAATCTCGCAAATTCTTCCCTCAGCCAAGGACGCCCGTCATGCTCTCTCCTGTAAAGGCATCTACAAAATTCCCTGTGATTGTGGTTCAGTATACATTGGCGAAACCGGACGCTCAATTCAAACCAGGATCAAAGAGCATCAACGATACGTTAAGACGCGGTCTTCAGCGCATTCAGCCTTAGCTGAACATTTCCTCGACACGGGTCACAAAATTTGTTTTGATCAGACATCTGTCGTAAGTAAGTCACAACACTATTTTCCTCGAAAGATAAGGGAAGCGATCGAGATCAAAAAACATCCTCAGAATCTCAATCGCGACGATGGTTACCAACTCTCTAGCATTTGGAAACCGGTTCTTTCCGCTTCAACGGCCAGTGTTCACTGATCCGCATCGCTGCACAGTCGTATATATACCCCTGCAAATCAGTCTTTCCTTGTCAGAAGGTTTTCGCCTCTAGCGTGGTTGACACGTCGAGTTACCGTGGCCTTCTGACGCCCCTCACCTACCAGAAGGTTTTCGCCTCTAGCGTGGTTTACACGTCGAGTTACCGTGACCTTCTGGTACCCACCCAGTTAACCTCTTTTGCTCCTGAAGAAGCCGCTTACATTAGTGGCGAAACGTCGAGTTATTGTATATCTTGTGCATTTTATTTTTATTTTGTACTGTATATATTTTACTAATCATGACACGGTCAACACCCGGAAACCCTCATTATAGAGACTCGGGCCGTGGAAGCCTTCGATATCATTTATACCGCATTACTTACCAACTTTCTAATTTTAATTTCATTTTGGATCCGTGAAAGCAAAAGTCGAAGGAAATAGCCGAGATATTAATATCAAAAAATACAGAACTACAAGTTTTTCAAGTATATTGAAGTCGCGGTTATTGTAACCATCAAATTATAAAATTCTAGAGAGATAGCACATTCATAATCTTGAAGTAACTTTATGTACTATAATTTAATAACAATTCAAGCACGGCAGTGCCTCGGTGGCTGGGTACTGGGCCCTATTCTATGGAATATGCTGTACGACGGCTGGTATAACTGATACGCCGATATGGTGAAAATATTGTAGGCCAATGACTCGCATTGATTTTAGTATACTGCCAGATTTCAAATCACCCCAACCCACACTTTTTCCACGTTCAATCGGTTCAATATTGGATAAACCAGCCTGTAGGTATATATTAATTTTCGTACAATTTCAACTCGAATATTATACCACTGATTGAGCAACACATTGAACGTTCACGAAGTAAAACAACTCTATCGGGTTGAAGTCAGACTTGTGGAGTACCCAATCATATCTTCCATAATATTTTCCATCATATTAATCGTAATCCGCACAGAATAGCAGTATTTTTTAGTGTCATCTCCTGTTCGCATTATTACCGAAATTTTACCTGCAAAAAATCTGTAATCTTAGTATTGCCTATAACCGTCACTATGCAACTTACTATTCGTTCATTTTTTATCTGTTAATATATATGTGCTATTTTACTGTACTTTAACAATTGATTTCGTCATTAATTAACAGGTTACCCCGTCACCACTTCTCTTAATCTCATTAACACTACGCAAGTTCCTATTAAATATGTTGCCAAATTTTTGGAAGACGGTATTGAGCCAGCGATATCGTGTATAGAATATGCTAGCAGAGCGGATAAGCCAATAATTTATGCACCAAAAGAGTTGTCGTTTGAGCCAGAAAAGTACACCGTTTCGCCAAACTATATATCCAGAGGAGAAGTATTGATGGAACACATTTTCATGTATGCTTAACTAAACATGAGTACTTTCAGATAACCCTACTACCAAACGTTCCAGGAGAGCATAGGAAGTTCTTACTCATAATTATGTGGGATACTCCCAAATATTCCATATCTTTACCTATAGAATACCAATGCGAATTACCTGACATTATATGTGAAACCCAGGACATTTTCATGCGTGGTTGTTTTGTCAATTATGTATATACTAGGTCTATTACAATACGTTGTCACAATGAACATTCTGGATATTTTCAAATTTTACCTTATGATATTGAAGGACCCACAGAAATTGTATTCGAAGCAAAACCATCAGAAGATTTTATTGAAGCATACGGTGTAAAGGAAGTGGAGATAAATATATATACTAAGCACATTGGTCAATCTACCTTAAAAGTATAGTGAGTATCAAAAAGGAATTTTTACCTTATTTACAACAAAATTTTTGTTTGCAAAATCATTTAATTTTTATGTATCTGACCGTACTATCAGAAATCAATTTTAAAATGTCAGCAATTTGTTGGTTCCTCTTGCGCACTTCTTATTCAGCGAGAAAGTTCTATCTGCAGCCACAAGCAATCGATGTTTGATCAGAGTTTTTCGCGATCACATATCGATTATCGTACGAGATGGGTAACCGGCGGCTCCGCCAAAAACTGTCGTAGGCCTGGTTGTGATGGACGGTTTACTCAGAAGACGAAGTCGCTTTTCCTGTTTTTTGCAGAATATTCAGCGCAAAATGTATTGTCTCAGATAAAGATGGTCCATTGTAAAATCTAACTGACAAGGTGTGATGTTTATTAATTAGGACAAGTTATGCATAGTCTGTTTGTACTCATGAACCCCAACTTTTCATGAATGGCATCTTCAGGTCTACAAACAAGTTGACCTTCAATGGTTTTCTCCCACCTTTGCATCAAAAATTAAATTGAAATACCTATTATAGACAAACATTTTATCAACTCCCTAGAACTGTTTAGGAAGTGTGATATTGGATCTCAATACTGCTTCGAAACTTACTGGTTCCGCAAAGTGGGATGATCTCAAAGAATACCTCGCATTAATATTGTATTCATCGCTTGTAGTGTCTTTACCTCGTTAACTTCTGAAGATTTTATATTCGTATGAATAGTAACCACACCGAGGATGGATACACTACTATACTAAAAGTAGCTACCAAATTTAACAAATACAAAGGCTTAAAGTGAATGTATCTCTAACGAGAACTTGCAGAAAGAGATCAAGGCAGCAATGGAAAGAAGAGTCATCTTCAAGAACAATTCAGGAGAGTTATGGAAGAAAATCTACGACAATATGAAAAATAACGTATTTTACATGAGCTAAAGAACTAATGGTAGAAAATTCTAGAAGCCTGGAGCAAAACTTTACAGGAAACGCTCGGAGCTTGAAAGAAAAAAATAGTAGAAAACTCTGTCTGGTACAAGAAAATGCTCAAAAGAATTCGAAGATAGAATGAAAATAAGATTAAACCAATCACATTTAATAGACAGTTCCTCATACGAAAACACCTAGTTTATTCTTGAGACTACCATGCATACTTTTAGTAAAATAACAAATCTATAAAAAACTTTTATAATGACTACAAATGCCATTAATTGGCCATAATCACATGGAACAAGCCTGTCGATCACATTCACTCGATATAACGAAACAGCGAGTAGTGTGAAGTTGGTCTGCTCAAAACGGCTAAAGCTTTGTCGGCACTGCTTGAATTTGAAGTAACCATGCAATCCGTTCGAAGCCCTGTCCGAGTAAAAGAGTGAACCACCGCACAAAGGAAAAACAAGCATACTCGGTAGAAGAAATTGCTGGTAGGATACTTTAAATCATGACATTTAGAGGCAGAAGAGGTTCCTGGAGTACTACCAATATTGGACTTTTGAGATAGCACCGGCTGGCTATAAATTATTTTACGTCTACGTTTGTAGACCGGATTATATTCGTTGTTCAATTTGGGAAGCTCTAGAAGAACAAATTCAGAAAGGACAACTCGCAGTTCACACCTGGAACAATAATGTGCAATGGGCAAATAATGGAGTGCACTAACAACTACATATTGATAATATCAACAAAACGAGCACCTTGGAATGCTACTCGCGCATATCTTTGATTACTCAACCAGTATGCGGCATCTGAGTAACCATATAAACAGTTGAATAAGTTTATTAACATCACCTGTAAAGGTTTGACAAGAGAATAACGTTAGGCAATAAAAATATTTACCGGGCGATACCGAAATTCATAATTATTAAACTAACGATCCTTTAGAGCATTTTTAGAATCAATATCAGCACTGTATCGAAGGTGCAAGAAATGAGAAAATGCGAAAAATGAGACCGTTGCCGTTGGCGAAATTAATGGAAACAGGCTAAATTGCCCAACAGTTTCGCGTAGCATCAGACCACTGAAATATTTAGACAGTTCTATATAAGGAATACTCTACTCCTACTGTTAGTTATAAGTAGCCGGTTTCCACTAAAGGAAGCCGTCCTCGACACTATAGAGCGGTGCACGGTATAAGTACCAGTAAAAAGAATTATAATAATTAGTACGCACATTCAATTTTCTATATATATCTTAGGATTATAAAGAGTTGCAATTTTGAAATTGTTTTTTACAGCATCTCCGTTTTTGGCGGTCCGAGGCAGATATATCTATGTACAATACGTTGTAATGGACAAGGACCGGTTGTAACCGTGCCAGATATTCTCTACTTTGAAGAGATTCGAACTTTAAAAACGGCTACTCAACCCTTGAGAATAGTAAACGATTCTCCTGTACTCGCTATTGTTACAGTAACTCATGTAAGTTATACATATATTTCAACCTTAGAATTTAATATCACAAAGTTTATTACAGAATAAAAAATCTTGTTGTACCATTAGCAACGACTACTTAACTCTAAATCCATCAGAAAGTTTGGATTTAGAAGTACGAGTATACGTTCGAGCTCCTGGATATTATACAGACAAGATACTGTTTACTACCGAACAAGGTGAAAGCCAAAGTTGCCTTGTTAAAGTAACTGCAGTTGGATCTTCAATATTATGCGCACCAGAAATAGAACCAGAACTTAATTTAGGAGCACTTCTTACTCATCGGACGTTCTCTTTAAACCTTAAATTTACAAATATGAGCAAGAAATATCACAAAATAATTTGGTCGAGAATCAAAAAGCTTAAAAGTTTCAGAGACGATCCCTCACTAAACGAAGGGTAATTTATTCGTGGGCTTAACGATGTACTAAACAATGTGATTCTTTCGTAGGTCTGTGTTTGTGCTTAAACCTAATGTGTTTGATTTAGCTCCAGATCAAAGCATTGAATGCATGTTATCTGGATGCACAACTAAAATAGGGCATTTAGAGGAAGATTTCTATTGTCATGCTGTAGTAGAAGGCAAAAGAGACCACTCAATAATTACAATGTTTTTGCTAATTGCGGAATTTGTCCGGCCAATGTTACAAATGTCACACGAAGAGCTACATTTTAGAATCGATAATGGCGTTGATAAAACAACAGCGCATCTTACAGGTAAAATTTAAAGAAATAAAAAATCAACAAGTAGCGTATGCCGTGATATTCTTTAGAAACTGTGACCGTGAAGAATATCTCTAAGCTGGATATAGTAACAAATATACAAATAGAAGATCCATTTTTCATTGTACTGGATACTGAAAGATTAAATTTGCTGGAATGGCACTTAGAAAATGACAGTGAACTCAATATGAATATAGAATTCGTACCAAAAAGTAAAGAGAAGAAATGTGTTGTTTGGGATAGAGAGCTGTTATTTACTTACTTAGACCACCCTCACAAGGTATGTATATAGCTGGCACTCCATTCCATTTCGCATTAAGGCATGTTAGTTTGGAATTTTGTATACATCAGTACCACCATCAGTAATCAATGTACATACATAGGTATCTGATAAAAAAAATATAGGCATGAATTCAAAACGACATGTCATAGATCATTTGATTTAACGGAACTTTCAAATTTCAGGATAGAATTCCTGTCATAGGAGAGGAGAACTTTCCAAACATAAGAATCGAACCAATGGCTGTTAATTTTGGTTGTTTACCAAATTTTTTCTCTACTTCTGTCGAAATCGTCATCAAAAATATTAGTCCACTACCCCTAACCTATCAGTGGGAGTGGGCTAGAGATCACACCGAAGTAAATCGTATTCAAAAAAAAGCGGTAATCTAGTTTGATTATAATAACGTATACTTTGTAAATCTAAATCGTTTTATTTGTTTATTATAGATGTTCTTAATTTCAATTTTTGTCATACATATATGAAACCAAGCACAATTGTTGATAATACCTAAGTACATACATATATTTTTTCAAAGATTTTGTGGATAGTCTATAGATAGCATTTTATATTCAGGTTATGTATTGCTGTGGATTCACTTCGTGTCGAATTGTGACTTCTGTTCGATACAAAATTTTTAAACTTTATCCTACTCTAGACACGATAAAACCAATGAAGAAAGAACTCACACACACATTTATCCGTTAATGGGAATGGATATATAACAAAAAGCAATAGACATTAGTCTTTAGAAAACTTCTGAAGAAGCGGACAGCGTGATCAGCGGACGCCAAGCCAAAAAGAAGGTACACGAGAACACCCAGAAGACATGGATTACAGTCGTGAAAGCCTACACTCAAATTTTGAAATAATTGAAAAAGGCGAGACTAACAGTTTGTTGTATGCATCTTCCTTATTCATCTCCGTACACACAAAGCAGAAAACCTTACAACCACAGGCATAGACAGCTTATTCTATCCGTGTATAAATGGCTGCACTGCTGAAATGTGGCACCGTCCTTTCCTTCGTAAACCGTCTATAGACTAGAGTTCGTAAGTGACATAATTAAAAACTCCTCTGACGTAGTGATCACCATTTTCTTGGAATCTTTTTCTAAGGTACTGAATGCGATCTAAAGATGACATCTTCTCTAAGGAGGTTCCAAGCACGACTTGGCATTTATCCATATATCAGAGGGGATCGACATTCCTCTATGGTGGTGTTCGCAGTGTTCTTGATGTACTCATACCAAATTAGGGCATCCTCCTTCATGCAACTTCAGATTAGCTGTAGTTTTCTATCTTCTCCAGGCATGGTCTCCAGAATTGGTGAAGATAATACCGATATTTGGCTCACATTACCATCGTTAACATTAGAAACATGATTTAATTTATCTCCGCTTCCGCTTTTCAAGTACGCTCTATTACTTTATTCTTCAAGCATTTCGCTCTTCCATTCATATTCGAACGATGTCCTATATGAAGTGTGACATATAAATATGACAATGATGAATCATGATTCACACAGCATGAAAACGACAAGCGAATCTTGATTCGTTGAATACCTTATAGAGACCTAATCGATCCTCGCATTCAACCACACCATGGCAATCGGCAGAAGAGCCTAGTAGTATGGCCTACTAATGCACATAGTGGATGTAGACATCTACTACGTGTAGAACAGATAATTACTTGTCACCATTATGTAGACGGACCATATATGATCTGCATCGTATGGAACTGTATCATATTTCATAATATCCATTGGTGATAGACAAAGTTCAAAGTTAAATTGGTTTTTATTACCTTCTGGACGATTCTTTATCGTTTGAGGTGGGTGAAACCAAATTTAAAATCATTGATATTTCTGTACCCGTGAAATATGTATGTAAAATTGAAACGTTGAAGTGAATGAATATAAAATAGACAAATAATACAAGCCTCTAGGGCAAAAAATCACTTAAAAACAAATAGAAAATATAGAGAACTAAGGAAAAAGAAACACGCTCTTACTCTCTTTTTTAAATCTTTTGTGATAATGAAATTAGTTCACCAATATATAACAATATATCAACTCGATAAAATACTAACACTTTATCCCATATTTCAATAGACTGCCTCCCCGACATTGGCATCAGAAGAAACCAGTAATATTACTACAATCTCAGAACCAAACATACAGTCATTTAATATTCCTTCAAGTATCGCACAGCAAGAATGCACACATGAAGAAGGAAATGCGTTGGTAGCTCAACGCTTTGAATTTGAACTCACCCCTCCTATAATGGTGGCCCCAGAAATAATCGAACCACAACCGACAGAAGTTGCCGTAATCTCAAATGTTGAACGTACACCAGAATATGAGGATGAACTGCAACTGATATTATACCAACTTGTGAGGTGTTATGATGACGATAGCTATGAGAAGGAGGCTATCCAATGTTTAAATAGCAATCTAGAATTGTGCCATGAATGTTGCGAAGTATTCGATTTAATACCAACATACGGTTATTTGGGTCCGTATGAAGTTCAAGTGGCATCGATGGAGTTCTCTCCGCATCCGGATTGCATTTTTAAAGCACTGGCTCACTGTCATCCTTCAGGTGGTAAAACTGAAGTATTAAATGTTTTGGGAAAATCTTCAAATATTAAGTTTTCTGTTGAAAATAATGTTATAGAGTTTGGAAGACAGGTAAGCTAAAACGTTTCTTTCCTCGTAAATATTAAAAATACTGTACTCATATACGCGGTTAAAGTTGCTCGGATTTTCCATAACCGCCAGTAATTCTCGAATTAATATCTGATGGTACAGCGTTCTCGTAATATATGTGGTGATCTCCATCTCGAAACAGGTACTCAGCTACTGCAGAGCCTTTAGTGTTTCCATATTGTGTACCTCGTCGACGTTCCTAGAGTTTGCACTGTTGTCGTAGTGTTTGTTCAATGTAACTTTTCCCGCAATTGGATTCAAATAGATTAATGCCTTTGGTGTGTAGCTCAGGCAACTGATCTTTGTTTAGCGGAAGTAGTTGTCCTATCTTCTTGGCAGTACTATATGATAATGTTTTTCTTCTATAATGTTTTCTTTAATCTATCCATTATACCAGCAACGTAGGTTACATACGCATATGTTTTTGGTTTTTGTTGATCTGATTCTCGTTCAACTTTTCACTTCATTCTATGAAGCGTACTAATACAACAAAATTAACGTATAAAAATTATTGGAAATAATCACCTTCAACAGAACTGCAAACTTCTTTTCCCCAATGAATCGATTGTAATTGCGTTCCAGAATATCGGTAGTATTTCGAATTGTTCCAAATGCTACAATAGTACAAGGGCTCGATTCATCAATATTTTTAATGGGAATCGTATAAACTAGTCACTTAAGGTAACGCCAGAGAAAAAGATAGAAAATGTAAGCCTGGAGATGTCGGAGACGATGATTGTAGATTTACTTTGGACTTTCTCAAACAGTAGTGGCCAAGTGATCTGCAATAATTCCAGTCCGCGCATTAATAGAGAATTGTTGTTGATGCAGTGTTCCAATGTTTCATGTGGGCTTTCTTCAGCCCATATACTTGAGATGATGTATTTATATGACCACAACATCTGATTATCCAATATCCTCTAAACAATAATTTGACCTATTTTTAAAACAGAGACATTTATGCTGGTGCTTGTAGTAGGATGATCATCAATTTCATCCAGCATCTTTTTTTTTCATTCGTGTTCTGACTGTACAAGGCTATTGGTGAAGACTGAGCGCGAATAATGCGATAATGCTATGATTCGAGTATCGTTCTTGATAAAAAGTTTCACTGTACATGACCTACCATTGACAATGCTGTAAACAAAATACCTATCAGACAGCTCGGCATTGTGTAATTCATTTTAGAAAACTTTGACACAATAACATAATAAATCCGTGTTTTTCCTTTAAAACGAATATTTTTGCAGGTACAGGTATGTCTGTATGTCACTGAACAAAATGTAACTTTAAAACTTAGCTCGTTAACGCATACATTAATGCAACTATTTGTGATCATAATAACTAAAACCATAAAGTTCATCATATATAGTCTGAGTTATATTGTGTGGTCTTATACATACAATGAAAGTCTTTATTTCAAAGCACAATTTTCAAAACTGTGCATCAGATTTATCTACATATATTATTTAAAAGGAAAAGCTTCCTAAAAAAATTAAATTATTTAAGCTCTTCTGTGAGATTTGCGAGGAAACAATCCTAATTACCAACACTGGAATTGCGCCGCTAGAAATTGAACCTTTCCAAAATGCCCAACCTGAATACGAGTTGGCTGGATGTTTACCTCCGCCAAACTGGTATAATGTGCACTTATCGAAGTTTTCTCGTGACTATGAAGTGCATGTACGATTTTTTCCAGGAGTAACAAGAGAATTTTCTCAGAAGTTTTCGGTACAGGTATGTTTTGGTATTTATTGTTTGATTACCTGTAATTTCCCTACATATCAATTTCAGATAGCTTACTTACCACCGTATATTTTAACTATACACGGACATGGAGTTATGGGACAAATAGTTTGCTCTCTTCCAAGGCCCTCATTAAATAGTGAAATGATTAATGTCTTATCGTATAAGGCAATTGCAAGCATAACTATCGACTTCTTAAAAAGTGTAAAATCTTTAACACAAATCGATATAAAATGGAAGCAAGATATTCCATATAATGTGAGAGAAATATTAAAGAACGATGATTGGGTTATAATATCCTTAAACGTAAGTTTTATTGTATTTAAACTAAACATGCATCAATACTGATTTTCAGGATGAATATCCTACCACAGCAGATATTCAAATGGCTATCGAGCGAACTATGGCGGATCTATTCATTTCTGCAAATTATAATGTCCTTCACGACCACTCAATACTGAAAACCTCAAGCATTATTTCAAATAACCTTATGGCTCCTCCCTATGTAATGGACTTCGAGAATGTAATTAGAGAGACTGAAGTAAATTACGTTGCGACTATCTTAAATTACGGTCCAGAAGTTGCAAACATTCGAACACTATGGGCGAAAAAGATGTCAACAAAGCGTGGTTTTCGGGCCAAATTAAGTAAAAATTGTTTAACTGTTGGAGCATCTGCGGAACTGTGCATCACCTTTAATCCTGTTGCTAAAATGTTTCCTACTGAAAATCGTATAATTAGTGAAACATTATTCATATTGGTAAGTATAATTATTATATAGGTAATTATGGTCACTAGCGTTAAGATTTGAATATTTACGAGAACGACGCGGCACACGACTACATGCACCAATACAATGATAGAACGGGCTTTCCCCGGTGCAATTGCTGCTTGATATTAATACGATTACACTAAAAAGTCTATCTGGTATCGCTCACAACTCTGCCTCCCATTCAGATATTTACTTTTCATTTTTATCTGATAAAAATGAATTAATTTACAAGGAAAATTCTATAAAGCGAGAAATAAATTAAATACGCACTGTTAAGTCATATTATTCGTATTACAATTTTTAATTTGAAGTAAGGATGGCCTTACTTAAACAAATAACTCCCTGCATACAACGGAGAATTGTTTGGACCAAAGTACTACTCCATTGGACTCCCCCAAGGGTCAACCTTAAGTCCCATTTTATTTAGTTTGTACAGGACGGATTTCCATAAAATAAACAATGACATCTGCATTGTGGTGGCAGAAAAGTCTATTGAAGGAGAAGATGTCAGTGGTGATGGATCAGGCAATTAAATGCCTAAACGATCACAATCTCGAAACTTCGTTACATAAAACGCAGGCGACGGTTTTCGCTAGGCATGCAAGCTTACCAAACGAATTTAACCAACTGAATCATACAAGCTTACCTATAGTGTCGTCAATAGGATATCTAGGAATGATTATAGACAACAAGTTAAAATGGACGCTACATATAAATCAAATAGAAACGTGGTCATTTCTTAAAATTATGCGACTAATCACTAAAGTTAAATGGGGATCAGACATTATAGTAACAAAAAATCTATACAACGCCTGTATGATCACACATTGATTTTGGTTCAATGTTTTACTCGGTAACTTTTAAAAAGAACTTACGTCGAATAGATGTTTTACAAAATGCTGCTCTTCGAATCTGTGTGGGAGCAGTGCGATCCACTCCGATTGAAGCATTGCGTATAGAAGCGGAAGAAACACCAAAGGGCCTACGACGTAGATATCTGGCCACAAAATATGTCTACAAATTAATTGCTTTTAATAGGAACGAGATTATCTCAAAAATTTTCGGGATAGCCATTCTAGCTACCATAGACAGATATTGGCGAAAAAGGAGACTGCCAGTACAGGTGGAGGCTCTCAAGTATATACGAAATAGTAACAGACAAGTACGGAAAACGGAACAACCAAGCTGTGATTTTTTTGAATTTATAACAAACTGCCATATTTATTTGCCGTGATATTTAGGCGACATAATTCACGGTAAAGCTCTTCACTCATCAATAGCGTCAAACTTAGAAGATACAGGAATTGTTTATACGGATGTATCAAAAGTTAACAATGAATGTGGTTGTGCAATATTCACCGCCAAACTAGAGCATAAAGAAATGTACAAATTAGACGGAAATATGTCAATTTTTGCTGAGGCCATTTTGAAAGCTGTGGAGTATATACATAGGACAAACATCAGCAAATCCTGCATTATGTCGGATTCACCTAGTGTTCTTAAGGCTATGTTGAATACCAACCGAAACGGCATTCATCCTACGGTTCAAACAATAATAGACAGAACTGGGCAATTAAAGCGTACAGGAAAAAATGTAATATTTATGTGGATCAAGGGGCATGTAGGTATCAAATCGAACGAGATGACAGACGAACTTACCAAAAGAGCAGTTACGGAAGGAAGGCCCTGTCAGCCTAATAAACTGGAGTGATCTCCTAGCGATTAGGAAAAAAGAAATTTGCATCGAATAACAAAACCGCTAGCAGTATATGAACCACCAAACACCAGCGCAGTATGGATTAATACACCCTACTATCAACTACAGAGCATGGTACTCAAACCTCTCAGTGTCACGATGGTTCTATTTTACCATGGCCCGGACATGGGCAATTTCCGACCCATCTGTATAGGTTACACCTGATTGACTCACCTGCTTGCAGCTGCGGGAACGGAAAGGGAGATATAAACCATCTGCTCCTAGGATGTGACAACTATACTGATGACAGGACTCCTAGGATGTGACAACTATACTGATGACAGGAAGGAGATGCTGAGAGAGTTATCCGAGATGAAAGTTGAATTTCCCACGAACATGGTGCAGATCTTAAGACAACAACATCAACGTATATGGAGTACTTATGAAATTGTATATTAAGTCAACAAACATCTTAATTTAGCTATCCTCTGTTTCGTTCCTATGTGGGTTTTCTCGTTTTGTTCGGATGGCCTATTTTATGTTTGTCTTTTTCATTAAGCCGTTTCGGCAGGCCCGGAAACAGTGTCCTAGTTTTTTACCAAGGCTCAAGGGGTCACTTTTATTAGTTTGGGTAATTAATAACTAAGTCTGCATTACTGGTGGCTAATGGGCATAGATCCCGAAATGCCTAAAAAAAATAAATAACCAATTTTTCTAAATTTTCTTCCGTTAATCTATTTCTGTTTGGAGTAAAATAAGTAAAGTAATTCCATAGATTGGATACATTTAAAATAAAAGTTCCTTTATTATTTAATCTCCAATTGCATATTATTGAACTCTTCATTCAGAGCTATTTAAAAAATCTGGCACAGCATTATTTCGTAGTTTTTATAACATCGATAGCTGTCCTGCGTTACTTCGACCGAGCTAAACATTTCGATTCATAGGCGGCGCATATTACAATTTATAAAGGAGATTTTAATTTGGCATTCGCGTCGTAATTGAACAAAAAATGTTTGGATTTATATTCTACATAATTGTAACTTACAGTTCTTAATATTTTTTACTTTTATTTCAAATACACCCTGTATAATTGTTAGTTACTTTATTTTGTAAAGACCTTATAATCTTTTTATAACAGCTTGTTATATAGTTTTTCCGTAATGCTGAATCATCTGCTATATGCCGGTTTGCATATTTACATACACTGTTCCACTGCATCCTGCAATTCTATTTCACTGGAATTACATATTTTGCTTTTCATTATAATGATATGAAAGTATTAGAAGATGAATAATATTTGCTGGATTGATATGAATCATGTTAGCTACTGCCACTGCAAAACTATATGAACTGAATTTAAATAAAAACTGGGTTCTTATACAGGGTGCTCACCTAGTATGCGGAAGTCCAATATATTGGTTCATAAAAGGAATAACTGTTTTTTTTGTTTTGATGTGTTTAGTTAACTCAAGATCTACAGACTAAATATAATGTCGATTATACAGGATGTTCCATTTCTTCTGAACGGATAGCAACTTTGTTTTTTTAAATACAAACCTATATTTTTTAACATTTATCTTGAATCTCCATGAAAAACAAATGGTACTTTATGTATAGTACTCATATGAAACGGTTTTTGAGATATTTAGCTTGTTGTTTTTTTATTCGATTTCCGGTAATCAAAATATCGGAAATTCTCTGGTTCTGCTAATCAACAGAAAGAATATTTTTCGACCAAATGTTAAGCAACAATGGCTCTTCAGAATGCCATGTCAGAAACTGAGCTACAATGTAGAGAGTACACAAAAAATCTTGTCAAATATAAGGACAAAAAACATGAAAAATCTCCGTGAATTCAAATAGAACACCCTGTATATTATTGATCAGTAAAATGCACAGTTAATATACTACAACTTTGCTACAGCTTTCCCTATACCTAAGTTTAATAGTTTAAGAGACAAATAGATAATAATAAAATCTATAATCAAATTTTTGGGTTATTTTTGGAACGGTGGACATTTCGAGCAATTTCTTTAGGTTTCTCTTTGATTTTTTGAGTTTTTTTGTTCTTTTAAGTGGAGTAAATTTAAAGTGGGGCACTTTTTTACCATGATATTGCGTTTGTTTCTTAAACCATTAAACTTAGGTATAGGGAAAGCTATAGCATAGTTGTAGTATATTAAACTGTGCATTTTACTGACCAAGACACATTTTTAGACATTTCAGACATTTTTAGTAAGATAATTATAGTAAAATCAAAATTAGATTCTTTGAAACTCATATTCAGATCCTAACGCTAATGATATGATCTTATGTGGTATAACATATATATAGTGGATCTTTGAATGTGTGTATAGTATTGTTATAGTTTTACATATTTATACATTTTAAGAACTTTAATGCTAATATTTAAATCAAAGTAATTATTTACAGGTATCACATGGTCAAAAGGTTCCCATAGAAATTAAAGCACAAGTTACGATTCCAGAAATAACAGTGCAGGAGAAATTTATTAATTTCAACGAAGTAATTCTTGGATGCTGTTTAAGAAAAGATGTAGCTCTGGAAAATACGTATGTAACTTATCACTAATTATTATAATTATTCTACATAGTCTTATATATGCTTTAGAGGATTTGTTCCGTGTAGTTGGGAAGCCAAAATTGAAGTAGAACAGAAATGCACATGGAGGCCAGCGTTCTTTTGCAAAACCACATCCGGCACAATTGAAGTTGGAGAAAAAATATGGCTGGACCTTTATTTCGAACCATTAAAGCATGGGAAGTATAGAGGTTTATTAACTATAGATATATTTGAAAATCCCACCAATATAATAGTAAGACTAAAAGGCATAGGCAAAAAACCGGTATTGAAGATACCACAATCTACAATATATTTTCCGTCGACGTTGCCTTATACTGAAAATGTTGAATTTATAGTTACTGTAGAAAATATAACCACATCCTCCATAGAATACTACTTCCCTGATTTCGAGGAGTAAGTATAGCTTCATTTTTTTATTTAAATTAATTTTAGCTTTAAGCAATATGTGATATTTCGTTCTCTTTATTTAATAAGATATAATACCTACAGTCCGCGACAAAAATTTAGATCCACCTCTGTTTTGTGTGAATTTAGAAATATGTTGAAGGTTTCCTGATAAAGTGTATACAAGCATTAAATTATATGATATTGTATGTATAACCAAGCTAACGGTAAATGATTTATTTTATACTGAGGAGTAATGCCGAAATGTTGTTTTGTTTAAGTTTAATAGCTGCGTCAAAAATATAGACGCGCGAACTATTTCAAATAAACTACTGCACAAATTCTAAAGAAATCAATTAACATTTATTTATTAGTATTTTGCGGATCCGCCTTTGTGTTCTATTACAGAAAATATTCTATTCTTCATAGTATTATATTAATATAATCTTGCGGAATTTGAATCCAACAGTCAATTATGGCCGTTTAAAGATTTACTATAGTGTTACAAGTGGCACAGTTTTTATAAACTTTTTGCGTCAAATATCCCCAAACATTTACAATGATGTTCAAGTCCGGCGATCTTGCTTGCCAGTCCAGTAGTCGAACTTCCTGGTCCGAAAACCATTGCTTCATTTTACGGGAAGTCTGGATCGGTGCATTGTCCTGCTGGAAATTGTAATCAGCATCTGCTAAAATCCCGGGAGTTCTGTTTCTAACACATATTTATAAATTTGAGATTTACTCTTACTTACTTCAGTTGGTAGAAAGTGAATATTACTCTTGTCGTAATAACCGATGGCAGCCCTTATCATTACTGAACCTCCGCATATTTGTCTATGGCGAAATAATAGTTCTCCTTTTCGGAAGTCGTGATAATAATACAAAAACCCATCAGGCCCATCCAAATTAATTCTTTTTTCATCAGAAAATATCTGTTTCCATTCTTCATTCCATGTCATGTGTTCTCGGCCAAATGTAGACAATTTGCTTTGCGGGTTTTATTTATTGGCGGTTTTCTTAACATCTTCCGGCGTTAAGGAGCCCACTTCTTCTTGTAGCGCTGCTCTGTAGTCGCTCCACTTCTCACACTAGAAGAAAGGGTAGTGAGCGTCGTCTTCTGTAGAGTCGTGATATTGGCACGTTGCATCCTCTACTTTACCCATTCTTGCCAGGTATGCGTTAAAATATCGGTGTCCACTGAGAAACAACGTGAGATAGTAGTTTACCTCACCGTGTTGTCAATCCATCCACTCGTTGATGTTACGAGTGAGTCTGGCCGTTCATCGATCTCTTGTCTCGTTCTGCCAGCGCTCTTGCCAGCTTTGTGGGGATGACCGCTTTAGCATCCGCTCTTGTCTTACGCCGACTTCTCCTCGGGTCTCGTGGACTCCCTTCTTTTCGTGGGCCAACCATTCGCCTCCTGTACTTGTTCTGTCGTAAGACGTCTGCCCAAATCTCACTTCCATACAGAAGTTTACTTGCCGTCGGTACTCCTACGTTTGCCATAAGTCGGCTGGACGACGTCGTTACGTCAAAGCCTAATATCTACTACCACTTTAGCACTACATCAAATACAATTTTATTGCTTTTATATTATTGATAAACAATTAATTCCTTTTTAGAAATTTACTATCTGAAGAGCTTATAGTAAACGCGCTCATGGATTATTACAAAACCAATCGGCTCTACGTTCCACACAAAAAATCGGGTGAACCGTTTCATCATAGAATACTACACTTTTACAACAATCTTCTAAAGTCTGTACGAGATCAGTTAACTATTGCGCAAGGGAAAAGCGATACTGCATCAGAGACAGACGGTAGAACAACTTCACCTAAACGAAGGTTATCCAGTGGATCGTAAGTATACTTTATATGACCCAATAATGTACATTATAACAACCCTAAAGTTTATATTTAATCAACACTATGCAGCGACATCTCACGTCTTCAGATTTTTACATTTCCTGTTCCAATACTTTTAGATATTTTATTACAGATATATAATTGTCTATACTAATTTTCTTTGTTCATTCACATATAGATGGTCATCATCTAGAAGAGTTCCATCGCCAGCACTCCCTGCAAAAGACCCACTATTAACAAAATCTCCAGAAGAGATATTGATGCTCCTAAAAGGTAGCAGTGAGTTTAACTATGGATTTCGAGAATTAGATATTTATTTTTCCAGATCAAATACGTTTATTAAAATGTCCAATGAATCCAGAATCAGATATGTATCCTGAAGATCCCGTTGGGGACGCGATCAGTGATTCACTGAGGAAGGCTCAGTGTGACTCTCTTATGGACAGTAAAGCTGGCGTGGTAATTATCTTTCATGGAGCGCCATATACAGGTGAGACAAAACAAAGATATCGCCAAGAGAATATTTTTCTATTGTAGCACCTCGTAATTCAACCACATTCATCACGTTTCTAATATAAAATATGAGAAATTAAGTAAATTTTAAGAATATTGGTGACTCTTATTAAAAGCGCCTAAAACTCATTAAGCTTTGGCTATATGGACCAAATGAGGACGAAAAAGCCAGCACAAAGGATGAATTTTGGGACCAATTAACGGAAACGATCGACGAAAGCGAGGGCATATTGTTAATACTAGGGGATTTAAATGGAAGAGCTAGAAAAAAATACGATGAAACAGGAAGTACAATAGGGAAATATGGAGAAAATGTGAGAAATAATGACGGTCGTAGATTAATAGACTTTTGCATTTTGAACAACCTGGTGATAACAAATACCTTCTATGAACACAAAGACGCACATAAATATACGAGAGAAATAATAAAT